>JAODOY010000244.1:7500-10907 GCA_025399855.1 Forbesichthys papilliferus | reverse complement strand
GAAAGACAAGGAGTTAAACCAGTTAAAGAGGGAGAAAGAGAAGGAGGTGAAGAGACTACATGCACTCAAAGAGGAGGAGGTGAACCAGTTAAAGGAGGAGAACGAGAAGGAGGTGAACCAGTTAAAGGAGGAGAAAGAGAAGGAGGTGAACCAACTAAAGTTGAGGAAAGAGGAGGTGAAGAGACTGAACAGGCTGAAAGAAAAGGAGGTGAACCTATTGAAGGAGGAGGTAAAGAGACTGAACAGGCTGAAAGAAAAGGAGGTGAACCTGTTGAAGGAGGAGGTGAAGAGACTGAACAGGCTGAAAGAGGAGGAGGTGAACCAACTAATAGAGCAGAAAGAGGAGGAGGTGAAGAGGAGCAAGGGAAAGGCACAAGCCTTCAGAGAGGAGGCGCAGAGGGATATGGAGAAGATGGCGTCAGACCTGAGCGCTCTTTGTGAACAGGTAAATCCATGCTGGCGCCCCCTCGGGGGTGGAGGTGTAACTGCAGCTGCTTACGAAGGCTCTCTCCGCTCACTTGCCCCCTCTGCCCAGGTGTCGGAGCTGTCCCATGCCAGGGACCGTGCCTGGAGGGAGGTGCAGTGGAAGGAGGTGGAGATTGAGAAGATGAGGACTGGGCTGCGGTCTGCTGTGGAGGAGATGACCTCTCTCCAGCAGCTTCTGCAGGTACAGAGGCTGCCTCAGCAGGGAGGTGTCTGCTCTGCTCCCAGTTCACCAGAGCTGTCTGGTATTTAATGGTTTCTTCCCCAGCAGTTTTTGTTTTTAACACAGGAACTAGGAATGGAGCGGAACTGTGAGATGTGTCCTTACACTTAATAGGGGTTGGAAGTTTCTTCCAGTAACTAATTAATATTTTGGTTAATATAAAGTGTTAAATGGATTCATGAAATGCCTAGTGACATCTAGTTGAGGCTCCAATTGGGTTTAGGCTTTTTAATCCACAGCAATGTGGGTTTATGGTGCCATTATATGACTATGCCACTAGATGTCACAATAGAGCACCTCAGACCAAAATAATAGCTTAGTGGGACACACACACACACACACACACAGACGTCGTTATCTGCTCAGGACGCCATTATTCCACTATATATATACTAATATATAATATACTTTATAATGAACATTTGGTGCTGCTATATTTCTGGGATATTATGATTCATAATAATTATTAATCCTAATTATTCTATTACATCAAATTGTGCACTTTTAAATCACTTTGCACGCTCCCCTTGCAGTGTGCAGGGGTCTTTAGAGGTCACGTGACGAGGTCATGTGACAGGCAGTGTAAAGGTCCCCATGTGGGCTGTGTTGCTCTGCTCCCTCCATAGCATAACAATGGAGAGGTGGAGAAGCTCCGAGCCAGGGTGAAAGTTCTGGAAGGGGAGAAGGAGGAGGAGAGGAGAAGGACGGCGGAGAGGGTAGCCATCGAGCTCCAGCTCCACGAGCTCCACAGCAAAGAGGAGGAGGAGGTACCCAGAGAATGGAGCACTTTCTCTTCTACTGGTTTATTATTCAACTATTTTAGTTTATGTATTAAAATAAATAGTTGCTGGTTTGTAATTTAGCTATGTGATTGTTAAACTGCCTATACTGTGCGTGCATGGTTGTGTGTGCGCGCTGCAGGTACGTGTGGAGGGCAGGGTGGAGGGGCTCCACAGAGCTGTGGCAGAGCTGGAGGTGGAGAGGGAACGTCTGAGGAGCAGGAACACTGAGCTGAAGGAACGCAACGCCTCCCTGAAGAGAGACACACACTCCCTGAGACACGCTCTCAGAGAGGTACACACACACACACACACTCAGGGGGTGTGTGACGATCCTGTCAAAGCCAGCAAGGGCTTCTTCAGCTGACCATGTCCACGTGTGTGTGTGTGTGTGTGTGTGCGTGCTCGTGCTCCAGTGCTCCGGTGCGGTGGAGTCCCAGCCAGCAGGAGCTTTGAGGAGCAGGATCGGGGAGCTGGAACATGAGGTGACACTAGTCTGACGCTAGTCTGCACCAACACGGCTGCTTTTAAAGCGTAGATGTTGCTACACCGTTTGGCCTTTCATCCACATGAAACAGTGTGACTATGACCACTGAAGACCAGGGTGAAGACATGTACAACCTTGTGTTCACATGTAGGCAGGAAATAGAGTCTTTGCATTTTAACGTCAGCTTGTGTGACGTTAAGGCGTTTTTCTTGCATGCGGTTTACAGTGTAGCTGCACCCTAAATAGTGGTCATTGAGCTGGCAACTAAATAAGGCTGTGATGAGAGACACACATGCTCCTGTTTTTAGTTTTTAAACTAATCTGGATCTTATGTTCTGAAGATAGCTCTACACACAGCCTGTGGTATGCCGTACTGACCCTCCTCCTCATCATC
Organism: Forbesichthys papilliferus; assembly: GCA_025399855.1. Classification (NCBI taxonomy): domain Eukaryota; kingdom Metazoa; phylum Chordata; class Actinopteri; order Percopsiformes; family Amblyopsidae; genus Forbesichthys; species Forbesichthys papilliferus. The sequence goes on along the minus strand of JAODOY010000244.1, from coordinate 8,541 downwards.
TCCTCTCTCCTCCCCTCCTTCCCTCAGGTGCAGGTCCTGCGTCACACTCTGTCACAGGAGAGCAGGAGGAGGGAGGAGTTCATCGACCATGCGTCCAGGACCAGCCAGGGTCTTCTCTCCATGAGGAGCAGCCTCACCCTGTCGCTGGCCGAGGTGGCTCAGCAGCTCACGCCCGACACCCTGCGCTCCGAGGACCAGCGGCTAGACAGGACCCTGCAGGAGGAGGACCTGGGCTCGGCCAATCAGGACCTCTTTGGGAGGAGCCTCTAGTAGTAGCCAATAACAGCTGTGCTTGTGGTGTGTAGGTGTGTTCGAGCACGAGCGCGCTATTATAGCCTGGATGTTACTCCAAGATGTTTATTCCACATAATGTCTTAATGAAGACACACGGTAACCAACTGACCAGTTACTTGTAACTAACCGGCATGCTAGCCTGGTGAATAGCAGTATTATGCTCAATGTAGCAGAGATGGGCGGGACCTTTAGCCAGGACACACAGTCACTGGTTAAACTTGTCTGGGGACAAACCAGTTTACATGGTTCACCAAATGATGTTTTATCGCAGGTTTATTTATTGACACAGCCAGTGCTGTTGGACGGTTTCATTTCCATCAGTGCAGGTATTTGTATACTGGTGTTACTGGTGAAAGATCCAAAGTGAAAGATCACATACATTCCAGAATGTCAAGGTAAATTTGTGTATTTTTCTAAACATGAAATGTATATATTTTTTCTAACATGTACAATAAAGTTTATTTTACCTTTGATCGGGGGTTGCTTTTACAGACGTTTGCCACTAGGTGTCTCGTTCCAGATAAACGTAGGTATATTGTAAATCACATTTAGATATTCTATTTGTTTTTCATTGGCATGATCACCTTTTTAAAATGACAAATTACTATTATACATATTATAAAAGCTTTTTATGACTGCTAAGGCCGGATTCTCGACGTGTCACGTCGCACTCACCAGGCAGACTGGGTGGGAGGTCTGTTTCCAGTCTGATGAACTGGGAGCCATTACGGTGAGTTCAAGGTGACA
>JAODOY010000243.1:0-13916 GCA_025399855.1 Forbesichthys papilliferus | reverse complement strand
CCCCCCCCCCCCCCCCCCCCCCCCCCCCCCCCCCCCCCCCCCCCCCCCCCCCCCCCCCCCCCCCCCCCCCCATATACTACAGCTGGGTTGAAGGCCGATTCAACTAACCAGCCCTGCTCTTACACTCATCAGGCAGTATACATATATAGCCACCGAGCTGTAACATATGTGCTGAATGTGACACACATAATCTACAGACTGTCTGACCGTGATTTAAATAGATGCTGTATAATACATGTCACACAGCCCATACAGGAGGAACAGGTGGGAATTGAAGGGTGATGGTCAATGTGTTCTTAAATGACAGATTTACAGTTGTTACACACACACAAACACAGTGTTGCTTACACGTGCAAACATACTGGGCATGTCCTCCGGTCCAGAACTTATTCCATTGGCTGGTACATATAGATAGATAATAAGAACACCGCGTGAACAAAGTGGTGTACTACGTGGCGTATTTCTCCTGAGGTTAAAAGGCAGATCGGACGGTCTTTGAGACTGTAGAGCAAACACAGCGATTTGGTCCGGGTCCATCTCGCTAGTCATTTCCCACATCGTGGCACTGGACTGGGAAAATAAAAACAGAGAGCGCCGCTGTGCTCCCCAGAGTTTGTGTTTGCTGAGTTCCCATCAGTGAGTACACAGTAACAGAACTCCCCAAAGGCCTGTATTTAACCTTCAGGTTACAAGTGGCTGGCCACTCCAGTCCATCCTTCCTTAGCTTCTAACCATTTTCCAAACCCACATTGGTCACCGCAGTTCTGTAAACTAAACTAACAAACAGGAAGTCGAGTCATATAGCCTCAATGATCATATAAATAAATGTCATGTCGCTTTAAGCTTGTGTGTTTTCCAATGACGAAGGTTGACAAATGCTCAGGCTATTTTAAAGTGTTTAACATTTTAGTGGAACTTCTAACTGAAGTACACATTTCATGGCTGCTGGGCTGGAAGAGTGCAGCAGTGGATTAATTAAGGGCCTTCTTTGGATGCGTTTCCCCATTTGTTTGACAGGATATTGTCTAGTAAAACAAATAAGTCTGCTTATACAAATTATAGTCAAGATTAGAGGCCTCCCTATCAGATACAGATGACACATGTAATTTGTTTGTGCTGTCAGTTCTTGTTTGGCCATCATCGTAATACTGATTATTGGAACACATACAGTATGAAATGACATCTCCCTCAGTCAATGTACAGTCAAGCTTTAAATTATTTGTGATCTAATTCTAGTAATACACCTGTCATGATCTACAAGGACAATGAAACATATCCCCTTTATTTCTCTAAAACATCTTGGGGGAGGGAAATCTGTCAGAACAAAGATCAAAGTGACCTTATGGATATGCTGACAAAGGGTTGGAAATGTCAACCGTAGGTTGGACATGTAATAGTGGAGCCAGCATGAGAGATTCTACTGTGAAGCATCTGTATGATAGGCTACATGCTTCCATTTTCTCTGTTCTCAGCCCAGACAGAGTAATGTGCAACAGGTTGCACATTACTCTGAAATGCTTGCCAGCTTGGAGGGGTAGTTGCTAATTAGCTACTACATTAGCTAAAACAACAGTGAATGCAACAGTGAAAGTGAATGCTTATGTGTCAAGGATATAAATTGACTAACTTTTGGTGCACATCAGTGTGCAGGCTAGCACATAACAGCTGCCCAACAAATCCTAGTGGATGAAACATTTCCAGGTCAGACAGTTCATGGGAAATCATTCCCATCTCAAGTACCACAATGCAGTATTTTAATGTACTGATACAACAAGCCAAACTCTTTCTGACAGCAACACAGGCTCATTGTCAAGGCCCTCTGAGCCTCAACAGATGTCATCTTTGTGGCTCAAAAATGAAAACAGCGTTGAAAGGTTATCAACACATGCAAGCTTTTCGAAAGACAATAGGAATCACAATGTAACAGACAAAAAAAGAATACAAAATAGTTATCTCTAAATAGAAACTATGGGGGCATTATTCCACCACACACACACACGTACTGTACACACGGATTAAAGTATCTCTTTATTTCAAGTGTGATGAGGGCCATTCTGAAGTTCAGTGTGTCTGAAGGTTATCTATGCTATAAACAAATAGAACAAAAATACAACCATTTTGAATTGACCATGCAGGCATTTTCCATTTCCGTTTTTTATGCACAATAGGCCTACATGTTTCAGACAAAATATTATTGTTCAGACACTTGCCAAAGCTAAGCCTAAGCCTATTAATATTGCTAATGTAGGTGTATAGGTGCATATTTCTTGTTACATCTGTAGGCTACAATGTCCCATTCTTCTTTCTACCACCAACTGCTGGTTTCTTCTGTGAAAATAGCTTATTGCAAGGTCGGACTGGCCATCGGGAGAATCGGGCGTTTTCCTGAACGTCCGGCCACAGTTATGGCCGCTATTCCGCTGCACTATGCAATATATTGAAAATACAATTTAAAATAGTACTATATCAATGAATACAATATGACAATTGATTAATTGGCTGCGTTCGCTTGCGCATGGCCTAAATAGGGTACCAAATAATACATTTTAGTCAAGTTTGCCAAAATTCAAAAGGGGGAGGTTCCCTTTGAAAACCCTGAATTAGGAACGTCAGCGGTCCGGTTTACAGACCTTGATCGAGCAATAGTTGCTCGTCTTCCGGGTTTGATCGCCAAGTGAGGTAGTCAGCAGACGCAGTATGTGGCAGTATACTTACGACTACGATACGTCAGGTACAAACAGCAACATGTTCTATGTTTAAAATATTCCAACATCCAAACGATAGCATATTGTTATTTATCTAAAGACTACAATTGGTCATAACTTAACTAACTAGAATTGGGTTCTTATTATTTGCGGTTTAATTGGTTATGAAGCACACCCAAATTGAAAAAGAAATTCTGATTATTTTCTGAAATAATACTTTTTTGCGTCGCCTGGTTCCTGAATTTATTTTCCTTTATATTAATAATGACATTTTCACCATAAATTGAAACAGAAATTGCACTGATTCTTGTATAAAAATTCACCGAATGCAGGAAATTAAGTGTTTGCTTGAAATTTCCCCAGATCCCAAATGATTGTAGACCTACCCCCCATCTTCAAATGAAACACAGACATAAATACATATTTATGTAAACTATGAATTATTATACACTGACAATTGTCATTTTTTTTAAGCCTCTGTATATACATGTATTGTCATATTCCCCTAAAAGTTTGATAGTTATCACCCCTGGTTCTTAAGTGGAACTATGATTGTAGCCTAAATATAATAATAATGGCAACAAGGCCCAGACGGTTCCGTGCCGGTCTGGGCTTCAAAGTACCGGGCCGTTTTTCAGTCCCAGTCCGACCCTGACCTATAGTATATATCAACCCACAGCAAACTTCTAATTGCATACACATGCGATATGCAAAGGTTTTTCTTAATTCTATCTGGCTATTTCAATCTTTCCATCTTTCAACATGACAGGTTCGACACGCACCTTCCAAGTTGAATGTTCGCTATAGCTGCTGCGAGATGGGTTGAGTTAGTTGGTGTCAGACAGTGCCATGGCTATTCGCCGAACTTCTGAAATGCGGAGAGCAGTTCTGTCACACGCACGCTCATTGACAGACCCGTGCCATGTATCGAAAGCGATCTAATAACTGAGACTAATTTGGAAAACACTGTTTTCTGCAATACGGAGAACAGGCAAATACATGTATATAGATCTACTGTAAAAACACAGGTGTTTTTTACCTGAACAAAATTAAATTAAATCATAATTTACAATGACAGCAATAGAACATTAACATGCATGTGCAGTGCAGTTCACACAAACGGTGCACTGCTATCACCTTGTGATACTGTAGTTAGTAGTCTACGTGGGGAGGTGGGCTGGCAACCGTCATCTCACACCCACTTTACTCAGACCCAACAACCAACAATAAAAGCTTATTAAAACTCCCTACAGAACAAAGTATTATCATAGTTTCATCAGACAAACACAGAACCATACTACTCGCATCATAAGGAAAACCACACATTTTAAGCACAAGGTCAGTGTCCAGGCGCTGGTACTTACTCTGTCCAACACAGTCAAAATCCACTCTTCAGAACCACCTCTAAAATGTTTTAATGTTTGTTAATCAGGACGACATCCTCTTTCTCCACGAGGCGCCGGTATATTGTCCACCACAGAGAAAGCAAGAGTTTCACCACAGAGAAAAAAAGGATTTAAAGCTCTAAATAGTAGTCTGCTGTATTCTCTGTCGTGTCTGATACGGTCATGCTGAAGTCATAGAACTGTAGCGCAGGCGTCTCTGGATTATGGCCACACCCCTGCACACAGCGTGTTGGATTGGAGTAGTGGCATATTATTATTGCTGCCTACAAAGACTTGTTTGTTCGTTTTGGTTTTAAAGCAGTGAAAACGCAGCCTGCTTTTAATATGTCTTCAACCATGCAGAAACAATATTAAAATGGGTAAATAACCACAACAACAAAAAAATACAATAAAATAACTTTAGGCTACACATTGTCACATCATGGGCATTACAATTAAGTATAGGCTAGTAAACAGTCATTTCTTACGTTTTTATTCCCGTAGTCCCATTGACTAAACACAATGTAGGCTATTATCGGCTACTGCATTAAGATTCAATTAGATAGATTAAATAAAATTAATATTATTTGCCGGTTATCAGTTGCGTGCATTTATTATATGCAGTAGGCATATCTTACGTGATATGAAAGGACAACATTATAATGACTTAGTTATAGTCTACTTTATATGATTGTAATCTCTTTATTCACCTATGAAAAATAATTATGGCGCCCTCTGTTGAAACACTAACAAAGCTCCGTTTACGTGCTGAAATGTAACGTATTAGATATCTGAATTAGTGTAATAAAAGGTAATTTGACAATTCTGAAAGGGGTGTCAAGTTACACCATACCATAAACAATATTAATTTGGACCCATATCATAGATCCTCAGTTTACATATAGCCTACTATGTAATAATATTTCCACTCTAAACAGTTGGACTTTTGGTAAATTTGTGAATTTATTTTTTTTTTAAAAACGTTTTCAACTTAAGATAACATTGCAGTAATGCTGCATAAGAATGCTCTGCATCTATGAAAGAACACAATATATGTTTAATGAGTCAGATGCACTATATGATGACAGCCTACAGTTTGTTTATATTAATGAATGTATTGGGAGTGGGCTCTAACAGTCATGTTAGTCTAGCATGCTATACCAAATAACACACCATCTCTATAAATATTGCCACAGTAAATAGAGAGGGAGGGGTGTAAGATAGCACAGTGTTGAGGCGGGGGACGCCTCTTTCTAAAATGGCAGGTGCTAATTATATGCTTTGGGCACTGCTAAGGAGACAGACGGAACACTGGATTTAGAGGTGTCTGGGACGTGTGAATGCAATAGCGGGGTACATTGGTCGCCTGAGCTTTACTTGGCCTATGATGTATTTATTTACAACATGCCTTGGCATTCTCCTGTCCTGTCAGCTGTAATGTAGCTCCTTCCTATCTGCAACACGCTAACCTGTAACAAGCGCTGAGCTGAGTGAGACCACCTGCCTGTGCCGTGCAGACAAACCTGTATAAACAACCCGTTGAGCACAGGGGACCCCTCGTATGGAAGTATAAACACGCCGCTCAGACTATTCAAACACTGCTTGTCTCTTGTCTGGTTAAAAGTCTAATGTCACATTCCCCAGACAAATGCTATTCCACCAGTTCCAGAATCACTCAACAATTCACCAGGTGAAAACGTTCACCAGTAAGAGCAGGTCTGATGTTCAGTGGACTCAACAAACAAACAAACAAAAAAAAAGATGGTGATTCCAGGAGGACGAATAAAAACAATGGTTTGATCACACGCATGCTCCACAAATCGTAAGTGCTGACAGGTGATTCTATACAAGTGAATAACAGTCAGGGAATTACAGCCCCGTATTAAGCCTTCATGTTACCTTAATGGGAACACCGGATTGCAGGACTGGGCTGCCAGGAAGAGCTGAGGCTGACATAACATCTAAGACAATTGAGCAATACACTAAACATTTGTCAAAACGCTTTCATTTTATTGTTTGCCATTAGAACATTTATCACAAGCAGCTATGATACACACTGTATTTACCCCAAAACCCTTTGTTCTTTCACTATTAGAGTAATGATATATCCTTTAAACAGAATGGCTTTTATCCATCAGCTTCAAGTTTTGATTTAAAGTTAAGTAAACTGAAAAACTGAGGATTTCACAAGAATTATTGATCAAGATGTATATAAAACAGTGGACACTGTAAGTGTGTACAATGCTACTAGCTAAAACAGAGGCATGCAATGGACAACATGCCTGAATCCCCAATGTTTTCATTCAGAAACACATACAGTAGGGCCCATATCGTGTCTTTTATAACAGTGGCAAAGTCACAAGCTACAACACAGCTCAGAATGCGTCTTACCCTCCTACTTAGGCTACTGTTGCCCTTGGCCTGATTGTTGGATGTGTTAGCTTTGTCTCTCAGCATGACAAATGCATTCAAGCTTAGAAACACTAGGTTTCAAATATCCTATACAGTACATCACAGCCTACATACAGCATATAACATCTATACCCACAAACTATACTACAGTGTACAATAGTTATTTTTGATGGTTTGATAGTTTCAAGCTTGTTGTTTGGCCCTGTGAGTAAAGGCCTAATATTTATTTTCAAGCTAACCTAAGTAAGCTATATATTTATTGCAATGAGCTCCAGTAACGTAAACGTGCTGTCCATAAAAGTGCAGAGACAAATGCGGCGTGGTGACCCATCTGCTCAGCATGATTAACGTTTGAAACGGACTGGTCCTGCCCTTCGCATGGCAAATGGAAAAGCGGTAGGTAAACAAACAGTGTCAAGGTTATTCACTCTGTCCCAAGGTAATAGTCAGACAGACAGATGAATGCTGTTTCCAAACTGTACATGGACTGTAAAGCCACTACATTATTTCCTGCACCAGTAAGGTTTATTCCACACGGCTCGGCAATGAATCCCTCCAACAGAGCCAGTTTGTGGGATGAGTGCCCTCTGGCAGGATGGCGATGCCAGCATCCCGACCAATCAGTGTGTGCGTGTGTGTGTGTGTGTGTGTGTGTGTGTGTGTGTGTGTGTGTGTAAAAACGTAATAATCAGTGGCTCGCTGCAGGTCCTTCATTAGAGTGCTCATTACACACCAGTGAAACTAAAGGTCCGACCATAGAGGATAGAGGGGAGCGAGAGACTCAAATGTGTGGCCATTCTTGGTCTTTTGTAATGGTGGGAGACTTATGCCCCTTTATGCAAACTAGAGTGACTTGGGGCTTCATGCAAGTCAATGAGGAGGTCCACGGATTTCGCCAAACACTGCCCATTGTTTCTCTCTGCAGGGGTTTATGGGTATTTGGAGAATATTACATTAATTCCCAAGAACCTATGGTCAACAACGTTGTCTCTGCAGCAAAGTGGAAAAATTGACTTTATTTCAAGCCGTGCATGGTACAATAGATTCAGGAGCTGGTGGGCTAGGTACAGTACGCTCAACCTCTTCAGCAAAATGTGGTTGGTGACGTAAGGCGACGCGCCCATTTATGAGACCAGAACTGTTCCACGTTATTTCCCATAGAGATGAATTATGTTGCTCTATCTTTGTAACATTGGAATATCTCTGGTATTTCCACCTGTGTCCCCACACAACATGTATGCATTATCTCTTCTATGCTTCGCCTGTTCTGCTGCCTGAGTTTGTTTCTCTCCTCCATTTGATGCTATGGGGTTGAGACAACCGCACCATTTACAGTATAGGTTAGGAGATTTATTTCCTGGCCCTCCTCTCTACTCCTCCACTGACAAGCAGTAGCTGCATTGGATCAAACCATTACACCTCCCTGCTACGCAACCAGTTATTATGGCGGCTGTGTTTCAAACACAAACAGAGACCTGGGAATTTGGGGTTATGATGTAGTGTGCCTTTAATGTGTACTTTTATCAATCACGGAAAACATAAATGTTCAGCACAAAGGTGAATGTCGATGTACTGTTAGCAAATCTGGTGGCTCGGGTCCAATGCAAAAGTGAGCCTGTTTAAGATTCACCAATGGTAGAGTGAAGGGAACAGCTCGCGTGCTCCTCAGGTGGCCTGCAATGTCCATATCGACGTGGCACAGGCTCAACTTTCATCCATGCACTGTACTGCACCACATAAAACCACCTACTGTTATGTCCTTCTCTTTGTAGTTACATAGAGGACATGAATGGAGACCAGCAGGTCAGCCATGTCTATAACTATAGTGTGTACTGTGCATGCATCTTTACAGGTAGATGCATGCTTTCTTAAGAGGCATCCTTTCATCTTTGGCAACATAAATTCTCTAAGCCGACGCCTGGTTCTGCAATGATCACTAAAGGTCATAGCTTACTATATACTGGTTAGTTCAGACAACCAGCTGTTCTTCAGCAAATGTATGCCTCTAATTTAAAGCGCATCTCTAGGGACCTTAAAGTAAAATACAAATGAACTCTGTCTTATTGAAACATCTCTTTCTTTACAACATAACTAAAGCAATAGGCAAGTCCTTATGTATTTTTCATTTGGTGTATAATGGTGTGTAATTAACATTATTTTAAATGTAAAAGAAGACATGCCTGAATGCCTTAATACATCAAACTAGGTAGACCTTGTCCAACAAACAGTGGTATTTGAATACATACGGCACAGTAACGTCAACAGAAAGGTTTCCATTCCATCCGGTTCTGCAAACTCCCGTTCATCATTGTATCAGTCTTCACAAGTGAGGGAGAGACTTGCTTTTAATTTGTAGTGTCTTTTTTTTTTTTTAACACATACAATGTGGCTTGATAGCTTGTTCTTTGACAATAATTCACAAGACAAATTGCCCAAAGGATACTATGTTCAAAGTCTGCTGGGTCTCAAGAAACCAATTACCTTCACTGTAAACATGACCTCGTCCCCATGGGAAGCTAACCAAACGACCCTACGAGCATCACATACCTTTCTGGGACCAATCAAAGCAGGTCAAGGTTTTATGCAATACATTATCCACCCATTAGGCTCAAAGATTCACACCACCTTTCCCACTTTACCAGTAATGAGATTCATAGATGGTTTAATACATCTATAATGACTATAGAAAAAAAAGTAGTATTCCCGCTATACATTTATAAACAGTTATTAATACAATTGACAAGTATCAAGTGATGTTTTTTCTTCCTTTGTATAAACAGAGTGAAGATCTTTGCCATACATTACTTATTCTACATGACCTCATCTATATGTGGGGCATGCATGAAATATTAACATAACCAGACAAAGTAACAATTCAGATAAGCAACAACAAGCCTGCATTTGAAACAAAGACATTTAGTCAAACTAAACAACATTTTCCAAAGCAACGATGGAAAGTATTTGGACTAACCCATCGCTACCCATTCCTTGCTTTCAACAGTCCATGTACACGCCCATTTCTTACAGTAGCAGCAGGCAAATAAACTAAAGTGAGACATTATATTTCAAATAAGACATTGAAGTGAAGAATAAACTCAATAAATTAAATCACATATATTTAGATATTAAAATAAACCCTAACTCAGCAAAGGAAAAGGCTTACTGTAATCATCTAGCATCACTTTTCCGAAGGCACTGCAGCTTTCCATGGGAGATACTAGATTACCTCACAGCCGGCACGGGGGTCCGTCTCGTCTTCACCATGGAAACCAACACCGTATTACATACACACATGCTGAGGAAACCACGGGGAGTCAAATTCATCTATTGCCATGGCACCCATCGCCGTGGTGACGAGACTTTCGCGGAGCGGATAATTCACTATTAGCCGGACACTCAGACAGCCTCCTGTCACCCTTTCCTCCCTCTCCCTGCCTCTATACCTCCCCCGGTCCTGACAGTACCTTCTTTGCTGTGTTTCTATCCTCCCGTTCTTCCTCTTTTACAACGTATTTCCTTTGTCCGAAGCCAGCCGGCAGGGCAGCAGAGGATGAGGTAGCAGCAGCAGCACCCGGTCGAAGCAGTGACACGAGAACAGAAGCTCCGCAGGGATCCCCAGAGATGCTATGGGCTGCAGCTGAACCGGCGCCACACACACACACACACACACACACACACACACACACACACACACGCTCATCCACTACAACTACCAGCACCAGTGGTAGCGAATCAGGAGAGGTGGGGGAAAAAATAAAAAAGCAAAAAGAGTGGGGGTTGCTCTGCCAGCAGCAGAAACATTACATCATAGGCTGCTCCTGTGCGGTGGTGGGCAGGGGAGGGGGGGAGCGGTATTCGCTCTGTCACCTATCAGGGCGCTTCACTGCATGCAAAAGACGAACATGCAATATTTATAAAGTGTTAATTGTAGAACTGTTCTCAGGGGCTGCAGTCATTATGGATAACAATGTAATGTATACATTGCACAAGCTTTTTATTAGATGTGTGTGTGTGTGCACACATAGGTATTTGTTAGTATGACAAGTACTGTATTAATAAACCAAATTCCTCTGATGATGTCAAGATGCAATGTGTACTTTTTGCTGCAATGTGCGTTTGCTTGACAGCGAAAGAGCACTTGCTTAACGGTGCTCGCACACTGTTGACATTCAATGCTAATAAAGGTCACTCCATACAATAACTGACAATGGAAAGGTAGTGCTGTTAGAAGTTAGCATCTGCTGAAGCCGATTACATTTAAAGCTGACGCAACACATTTATTACTAGACACTGGGAACAGTCTGAAACGCCTGCAGCGTGTCTGGAAGGCAACAGGACAGACTGCCTGCGGTCAGACACCAGCACACTGGCACGCCACAGACCACTATTCTGACAACAATACCGGCTACAAAGGCAGTCAGAAACACATACTGTATGCTCAGGCTGGCAAACAAACTGCATTAAAATAACACAAACTACTGAATGGGCCTGTTGCTGATCTCCTTACGCAGCACATTCACAAAATAGTATAGAAATTGAATCGGTCAGCTATTAGAGCCAGCTGGATCCTTATCTACTGTAGCTGTAGGAGGGATTCAGTCACAGGAGAGGGTAGCGTAGATATTCAATCATGGAAGAAAAACTCATTCACAATTGAAAAATGTAAGTAAATACATAGTGCATACAGTTTAATAATGTATAAAGGCTGAGCTTCATAACTTCACACATCTAGGAGCTGACAACATCACTCTAGAGAATCTTTAACTGGGAGGTTGTTAGGCTGCTCAGTGGGCTCTGATGGCCTCAGATGAATAGCTGAATGATTATTGACTGTCCAGGGCTATAATTGGTTCCGTGTATGGCACATGCTACATCCCAAATGAAATACAAACTAAACGATGAAGATGTTGATGTGCTGTGTTAAATGATTGTGTCCTTTGCAGTTTGACTGTGATGTAAAGTTGTAAGCCACACCAATGGCGTAATACTTTACATCACAACTGCTCAGCCTGTTTTCGAACACTAACAATGTGATCGCCTTCTCTCGAAGTTGTAGACTATCCAAAGCAAACTGGGGGGCAGACAAGGCATGCCTGACAAATTGGAGGGTTCGTTTGTGTCTGAAGTACAGATGCCACAGCATGTCTTGGCAGTCCAAATGGAGGGTAAATCAAAAGTGTAGCGCTGATGACATACAGTAGCTGACAAAGCCAAACTGCTACAATGACAGGGCAGAAAGATACTAATTTTAGCTTCTGATGGCTAGCTATAAGTACGGTGTGGAGCCTGGACCACTACATACCCATATAATGCACTGAAATGCCATTGCTCAATGTCCCATTCTCCAATTAAAACATTTTAAAACATGATTTACTATAAGAAAAGTTAATTTGAATAGAAATCAAATGATTCTGCCCAGGTGTTTGCCCAATATCAGACAAAGGCGATGGAATGCAGAATAACCATTTTATCTTGTAGACCTTCACAAGAACTTCTCAGTTACACTACACCCAAACAGATTCAGAAAATAAAGGGGCCCTGTGTTAGCTGAGAGCAGCTTAATGAGTGTGACAACTGACAAGCAATAAAGTGCAATTGTATGAATCTCCCGCTCTTTCCGTAGAAAATTCCAAACATGCTAAGATTTGTAGGTTGGCTGGAATGCGGGGCGTTCATGGACAACACTGTGTGGCGCCCAGTGTGCAATGCTATTCTTCAGTGGACCATGCACAAGGACAAAGTGTACACCAGAATGTAAACAGCACTCTAGACAGGCCTGACCTTTGCTAACACAAATTGGTTGAACGCCTATAACCGCTGGGGACAGCTGACGTGATATATTATTGCTACAACAAATAGCCTATCGTTCTATTCCTTAATGCGATGGGAAGTCCTTATCCCAAGGAACTGTTCTATTACAAAGTTGCAAACTGATTCCAGTATCCTAGCACAGAGAATAAGAAAAAACAATGATCCTACTGAAAAGGAACAGTTGACCTTGAAATTAGAGCTAAACCAAACTGAAAATAGCATTGTTCTGAAAGACAATAGGTCATCGGAGCTCACTCCAACAACGATACAGTATACAGAAGAAACATCATAATAAATAGTATACTCCTTGCAAATCTCTTGTCGATTAAGTTTTCAATGTTAAACTTGAAACTAAACTTGAACCTAACAGTAACAATAATAGTGTTATGTCAACAACACTTACCTGTAATATGTAATGCTTTTATTAGTTGTAGTATTACCATTATTCCACACAATACCAAAGATAGTAAAATTATAATTGCACCATTGTAGCACACCAATTTTTGATTTAAGGGGCAAGATACAGTAGCTTCAATATATGATGATGCTCTTAATCTACGTTTCCATATGAATATGTATGAATACTGTATGGATACCCAAAAACAAATGCACTGAAATTTAATTCAATAATTCACTGAAATGTATTATTTCAACTTCTCTGGGTTACCATACCCAGATACCCAAATGTAGCGCATAATTTGTCCCCTTTTCAGTATAGTGGTTATATAATGTCACAAATGAATAAAAACATATAAAAAACATCCCCAATGGAATACACACAAAGATATCAATCAGATTGTTTTAATGTTATTACTTTTGAAACAAGGACAAATATGTGTGAAACATGTATTGAGATTTAACACACAAAGATAGGTGTGAAACATGATGCATAGGCCTTAATAAATGCAGTAGCCCCTCACAGCCCTAGATACCACTTCCTTAATGAAAAGGTCAAAGGTCATTGCCTGGCCCCTTCTGTAGCTGCAAACAGAGAACAGAGCCATCTAACATCTGCTTTCATTACAGCACGAGTGTCACATACAACTGTCAGAAGCAAGAAAAATCCTAGAACACTAGTCAATTAATGGAGATATATGGTTACACAATACAACACATTCATTGTTCGGAACAACTTTGAAGGACAATTAAAATGAGATTATGGCATCAAAGAGCTATTTTCATTTTAGCTAGCAAAACAGATATATGACAATAATATCACCACACCTAATTTTATACTAACCTAAATTGACATATGTAAAACCATGAAAAATGAAAAACATAACTAATTCAAATGACTTAAGCATAATTTGGAATGGTACAGTAGTTGTAAACCATAAACATGTGCAATGCTTTTAACCAGGATATTGTTTTTTCTAAGACAGAATGTAAGGTGTCTAAAGGCTGTAGCCTATTTGTAACTTTAGTAGTCTATAATGTCATGATCAACACCTTCTGGGAACACTGCAGCATTGTAGGCCATTGTAAATCCATTAATTGAAGATCTGATCAAGTCTATGTAGTCTTTGAACAGAAGGCATAAAGAAAAACTCGTAGTGGATAACAGTACAAAATCTGTGCAAAGGTGTACCACTTATATTATATA
>JAODOY010000242.1:20000-36544 GCA_025399855.1 Forbesichthys papilliferus | reverse complement strand
CCCTCCTCACACACACACACACACAGATGCACACAGCCACAACCCTTTAATTTCCACCCCCCTAGTGACGGCTTGTTCCCTCTCACCTGCCTCTCTCTCTCTCTCTCTCTCTCTCTGCAGCTGTACATACTCTGCTTTTTAATTAGACACTCACTAGCTCCACCTTCCTCCTCTCTCTCTCTCTCTTTCTTCCCCATGGATGTCTCCTCATCCCTTACTGCTTACTCCTCCCCCCTCCCCCCTCTCTCCCCCCCCCCCGTCTGCGAGGAGGATGCAGGAATTGCATGGTGACAGAGGGGATGAGAGGAGGTCACAGCGAGATAGAGAGAGAGGGAGAGAGAGAGAGTGAGAGAGAGAGAGAGGCGTTGGGGGAGTAAAAGCGCGCTGAGTACGAGCATCTGAAGGGATAAACTACCCGCTTGCGCTGTCTAACCCCAACCACCCCCCCCCCCCCAACCCCCCCAGAGTCATGCAGCGCGCTCCAGCGACCCTCCCTCTTTTTACTCGCCCTCGCGGCACAAACATTCTCCTGTCCGCGTGCGCACATGCTGGCACTCACAGATAGAAGGAGGCTGCCCATCGCCTGGCGACAGAGATGAAGAGGTCCCCACTTGAAGCTACGGCTCCTCCGCGAGGAGGAGCGCAGGGCGCATAAAGGCACAGCCGGAGAAGAGAGTGTATGAGAGAGAGAGACAGAGAGAGCGATAGAGAGAATTAGAGAGGGAGAGATAGAGTGAGAGATAGTGTTGTTGGGGGATGGAGGGAGGGGGTGCAGATGGACTCCAGAGTGAAGCCCATTGAGCAGCAGTGACAGAGCACGAGCGGGATGGAAGAATGGGAAGAGATGTGAAGAAATAGCGCGAGGAGCGGAGCGAGCGCACGTGTGTAAAGCACAGAGGCAGGGAAAAGGAGAGAATGAGATGAGGTACGTATATATATGACAGCTTCTGTTGGAATGACATTTCTATTGAATGGGTTGTTCTCGCCGTATAAGCGAGAGAGGCAGTAATAGTGTAAACAGCTTTTAATTTAGCAAATGAGTGGTTTGCTTTGAGCCTTGTTTCGTTCCTGGCATGTGCGAGCGTGCTTGCGTGCATACACAGCGTTATTTGTGACGGACGTAGTATCGGTGTGTGTGTGTGGGGGGGCGTGCGCGTGTGTGTGTGTTGGTGCGTGCGCGCGCGCGCGTGTGCCTGTCTTTGCAATATTGTGAGGAGGAGGGGTGGCTACGGTGTTTTTGAGCAAAAGTCCACGTGAGATTGGACTGTTTGGAGATGTTTGGAGATTTCATGGGAGTTGCTAGAAAGTTTCTGAAGGAGGAGGCAGTGAGAACATTTCTTGTGCTTATTATATTCCTTAAAATGTAACATGTTCCTCTGAAATAATAACATATAAACAGACAACAAATATATATATATATATAGCCTAATTGAATAATCTCTTACATAAGAGTGTATTATTCCCACTTTATTTTATGACAACTATATTGTCACTGTGCAAGGAGAAACTTTATTACTGTAAATCAGAAATGCATGTCAATTCTTATTTTCTGCCACACACACACACACGCACGCACGCACGCACGCACCCTCAGAGAAAATGCCACGTCTTGCCTGTCATTTCTCAGACCCCCTTCCTCCCCCCTCCCCAACACGCTTGCTGCGTCTTGTCGTAGTCCTCGGTCTACTTCCCCTCATCCCTGTGTATTTCAGGGCATCAATTTCAGGCTTCCTGCCAGAACTGTGACCTTGCTCTCCCCTGCTCTGTCATCCTACTTTCCTCTACCCCATTTACAGGTCTTCAGCTATAGCGCTTTATTCACCAATCTTTTATCACAGCTTCACTCCCTTCCCCATCACTGTGCTCGGACTGTATGTATCTGATCTTATTCATTTCACAGTGGCACACGTTTTTCCGTCCACCGGACAGGTGCCTTGTCGGACTCGGGAGTCGTCAGGGCTTCCTCTAGCTGACACTGTGATGTGCTTTTGGGACATTTGGCTGGACAGCAACACTGCAGCATGAAAAGCTACAGTAACACACCTTTGGGGAGCACACATGGACTTAGCCTGGACTTAGTGTGTGTTTGTGTGTGTGTGTGTGTGTGTGTGTGTGCGTGCGTGTGCGTGCGTGTGTGCGTGCTCGCAGCTCACCCCCGGGGGATCACAGACAAGCCACGAACAACTTATTTTAACAGCACAGCATACAGTTATAGTGTACAGTAATAAGCCTAGCATACCGTAGTAGTATAACATACTGTTCAGCAATAGCGTAGCATATACAGAAATAGCGTAGCTTTTTAAGAAACAATAACGGGTGCAATCCCGAAGAAACATCTCACACCCTTGCGGGTTCCATCTCCCCCTAGATTGAGGACCACTGCTCATCCCAAATGTGTAGAGAAACCCCTCTGCAGAGATTCCATTATATCAAATACGTTCCCCAGACAAATATCAAATAGAATGTAGCATCTAGTAAACAGCGTTGTTGTTTGAAATCATTTTCAGATGAGCGATGAGTCATTTATGCCACTTGATAAAGGTACAGTCCCACTGAGTCCTACGATAATGGAGTCAGCAATAAATTAAGTGCCCCAGCAAGTTAACATTGCATATGTGCTTATGCACAAGCCCAGACGCGCTAATAATGCATTTGCTTCATTGAGGTTGAAATATGCTGTTGTATTACAAGGGCTGACAAGAACCAAATGGGATACACAGCCATGAACACACAAAACTGAATTTGCATGTTGTTTCCGTTAACACAACTATCTGTAGGGAATTACAATAATTGTGTTCACCGACATCGTGTTCCCTTGCAGCTATAATGAATTTAAAGTGATATTGTTTCAAGTGTGTTGAGTGCACTACTAACACAAACATTTGTCAGCAATTTTAAAAACAAGCTGAAACAAGTATGAACCATGGAAATATTTCTGCTTGGAGAAAAGTAGCAAAATGCACCTCTATGTATTCTTTGGCAATGCGAAGGTGTGCTGATGGAGGATAATGGCGGGGTAACATCCTGCGGTCCTGGCAATCAGAAAGTCTGTATCTGCAGCTATAGTGCCTGGAGTTGTGCTCAGGCCTGCCTGCTCAGCCTAGCGCAAATAATGTGCTCCTCACAGTCAAGCTAAGGCACTGCACGATGTTTACTTGACGCCACTGTGCACGTCTATAATGGATGTGTGTGGTATTGCTTACAGCCTATAGGCATTACACCTAACATATTTTTCCATACTGCACTAGATGTTTTTTTTGTGCATTATGTGTGTATGTGTGTGTGCATGTGTTTTTGTGACTTTATGCAAGATTGATGAGCCCGTAGCTTTTGGAAGTGGTTCATGAGAATAGAATAGAATGCTCATCTAATATGCTAGAGATGCTAAAGAATTTGGCCCTACGTGTAGTTTGGCTCAGTCATTGGCGCTGTGGCTCGGTTGCTCTGAGAGCTGAACGTGTTGTAAATCTCTGTGGCGGTGCCAGTCGTTCTCTCCTTCTGGCTCCCATAGCGGCTAATAATTGATCATAAACTGTATCGTTCCTCTCCAGTTCCTCCCTAAATGCTCTGATGTGTTGAAGCTCTTTATTTGGCAATTCACTGAACCCATGACCCGACATTTTCTTTCCTGACAGGGCTGCCTCTGCCTGCCTGTCACGTAGCTGAGATTAGGAGACAGCAAGACGTGGCTGTTTATTTAATTACGGATGCAATAGATGTTTGCTACCAGCTGTCAGGTGTCAAAGAATCCCCAAATAGAACCACTGCCTTCTTTTCTTGTTTCTTTTAATGAGTTTGTATAGTCCCATTCACCTGACGTGGAAGTACTGTACGTGTCTATGCATGCGTCTGGAGCTCCGCCACTAGCTCAGCCCTCCTCTGAAGAAGTGTTATTGTCACCGGCGGACTTTCCTCAGTCCCTGAGAGGTTGAAGCTCAGGGTATTATTAGACGAGTGCAAACAGTCACCATGGTTTCCTGTCTTTTCTGATGTATCAGATTTGTTTCTTGGTGTCAGTGCGACTTAGCACCGGGAGATCAGATATGACCTTAGCGTCACATACTGTATACACACACACACACGCACACACACACAGAAAAGCAGTGTATGTATGTGTGTGTGTGCGTGCAGTGTAGTCTACCATGGTTGGAGCAGATAAATCTTAAATAATAACCAAAGAGAGTTATTACCCTCGCTGACATTATTCCGCTCCACACCCTCCTGCCGCCCGGTGATTTATCTCCGGCGTGCCAATAACGTTCAACATGGAAATGTCACATGGAGGAAAGGGCTTGCCTCAGCCACAACAGTGAGACCGGCATTAAGAGGATCTGGATTCAT
This sequence comes from Forbesichthys papilliferus, assembly GCA_025399855.1. Lineage (NCBI taxonomy): Eukaryota > Metazoa > Chordata > Actinopteri > Percopsiformes > Amblyopsidae > Forbesichthys > Forbesichthys papilliferus. The sequence goes on along the minus strand of JAODOY010000242.1, from coordinate 32,203 downwards.
TAAACTGTCGCTGTAAATTCTGATCTTAGGGTAGTTTGCAGACCGAGGTGGACGAGATCTGTGAGAGAGATGGACTGTGTGTGTGTGCGTGCGTGTGTGCTTGTGTGTGTGTGTGCGTGTGCGTGCGTGCGTGCGTGTGTGTGTGTGTGTGTGTGGTGATTGGGTAGTAGGTTGGAAGTGGAGGCAAAGCTGGTGTGGCTCTAGAGAGGAAGGATGAAATATGTGAATGACATGGAGGGAAAGGGATACAAAGGCAAGCAGCCCAATAGATGGACATTTAAAGACATAGAGCAGGTGGAATTGGGCTGACATCCCACCAGCATTAGGCTAATGGAACGTGAGGAACAGCCTGTCAGGGTGATGGTTGAATGCAGAGAATTTCTTTTTTTTTTAACGACATGAAATATGATTTGGGTTGAGTAGTATAGAAAAGTGCATTTCAAAGGGGGAGACTTTCTCAAGATAAATGCTGAGGTACACGTGTAGGATGGATGAAAGCGGGTCAGCAAGCTTGTTTATCCACCATGTTGACTGATTCCGTCACGTGCGATTGTGAACCATTAGCCTGTCTGATTGGACCTTCTCTGTGACACAGCTAAGCAGCTCATCTGTATATGCTGCAGTAATAAGAAAGTGAAATTAGCAGGAATCCTGTGGCTTGTTTCAAAATCCACTAATACATGTGAACCGATATGGTATACCCCACCACCCCCCTTCCTCCACAAACACACCTACACACATCCCACTCTCGGCTGTAACTTAAATCACAGTTAATTCTAATAATCCGGTTTTATTATTATTATATATATTTTTTGTAAGGTTGGTGGCGGGGGTGTGGCTGTGACAGAGATGGTCCTCCTTGCGGAGAAAGAGGCAGAATGAGAGAGAGAGAAAGCGAGTGCAAACAGCAGAGATAAATAAAAGTGGCAGCCCCCCTGGATATCTCTCTCCCTAAATAACCTGGGAGCGGCGAAGGAGTCACTAATTACCCCTCCCACTGCCAAAGAGACAGAGAGAGAGAGCACAGCAGGTTTTAACACAGGCACTTGCACGCACACGCACACACAGAATTGTCTCCGGACTGCCAGTGTCAGAGGCTATCAGCGAGAGCTAACAAGCCTGCAGATTAGAGATCCATACATCATCCGAGGTTGAGTGGCAGCGGCGCAGACAGAATCAGACGAGAGACTCAAAACAGCGCAGAGCACAGCATGGCGGACGAAGGCTGTCACACGCTGATCACAAGAATCAAAACCAACGTCACACTGAGTAGAAACAGACCTGGGCCGGATGCGGCCCTTTGAGATATTCTACCCAGCCCGCGCGGTACATCAAACATTTGAAACATTTAAAAAATAATAATACAACATAAAATTACTCGACGAGCTCTGCAGAATGTTACTGTATTTACAGCTGCATAAAATAGTTAAAGTGAACTGTTACGTGTTACGTTTGATTATGAAAATGGTGTTCATAGGAATAGCATATATATGCATAAAAATGCAAGTTAACAAAGTTAGCTATTTTGTGTTGTATTTTAAAATGGTTTAGCATGTTAGTAAAAAAAGTATTGTGAAAATAATTGCCAACACCTGGACTAGACACCGACTCTGTTAGACAACCACGTAGGCTACAGAATGACATATGTACTTGAGAGAAGGATAAAACAGCTGTATTTATACATTTGGTTGGAAATACTGCACCTCTCCTGAATCTAACACAACCCCTCAAATACAATACCTGTATTGTATTCCATATTTAGTATCTCCACTAATGATGTTTGTGATCTGGTAATAGCAGGTAATGCACATGGCAACATACACAGTGGGAAAACTGTGATCTTTGCCATAAAACAAGCAAGACAAGACCACGAACAAACAGTCAAATATTTATGTGCACCATCTCCGCCAAGCGGTACCATTGATCTTTCATTTCTGCGTACATTTTCTACTTGTTTTGGATTTGGCTAATGAATGCTAATACACTCGGTTGTTCCCTTTTGTGTGTTGCTCTCTTACCACCCACCATCTCTTTCATTATTCCTCTCAAGTAGGTACAGTACAGTACGGTACCTCCTCCCCCTCTGTTCTCTACGTTGACTCTGCTCTCACTCATTATGTGCAACAACAAAAAACAGTCTTTCTAGTACCTTCTTCATGATTGCGGGGCGGTGACATTACCTTTCACAGGGAAACACAATAACACATATTAATAGACACTCTCTCTGTCACTAACAGTCTCTCTCTCTCTCTCTCTCTCTCTCTCTCTCTCTCTCTCTCTTTATGATCTTGAAAGGAGCTCGCGCTATCTTCAGCCATGAGGGGATGAATCACTGAGCGAAGCATTGGAAGATAGAAGGTGTGTGTGTGGGGAAGGGGGGAGTGGCGGGGAGAAAAGAGGAAAATAAAAGGAAGAAAAGCGAACCGGAAGAGTTCATTATGGGGAAGAGCACGGGCCCGTCCCATCCTACACCCATCCAATCTCCTGAGGGCCCAGGGGACGAAGCTCACGGAGCGAGGGAAGCGTGTCAAGCGGCAGTGTGACGGACACAGGAAGGATGGACAGGCCGCTTTCGCTCACGCCCTGCCTACGGTCCGCTGACATCACCGTCATTTCCTCGGACGCCATTGGGAATGAGTGGATAAGGAGCCGATTGGTACGACTACAGAAGAAATGCGGGAGCTTTACTTAACGTTCTCCTCCTTACATTGTTCAGCGTAGTTGTTTGCCATGTGTGTGACAGTTAGGACAGTTTCATCCTGAGATGTTGATAGTCACTGGTTCAGCATTTGCCTCTTTGTTCTGCCCATAACATGTTTTAGTGACACAATTCACACTATGTTGTGTTGAAACTATGAAAACAGGAATCTACCTTCCTAAAACATAATGTATACATATGTTGGACGGCTGAACTGAAGTTATGATGGCTGTGTTCCTTGTAGTCCCCTGTTTCATGAACCTGGAAACCAACCCGTACTACAGTGCAAGTTTGTTGTTGTCGTTACGAAAACTGTAATGCAGCCGACTTTCATATAGACTGACTTACAAAACAATCATCCCAGCAAACTGCCTGCAGAGGCTGTGGATGTCGGGGCCGGGCGCCAGACCGGAGACATGGTGAGCAAGGAGCCTGACCATTTGCTCACAGCTAACGCCAACAGCAAGGGCGCCTTGGCCGACAAACTGCCGGGAACCATGACCGTGCGCTCCGTGCTGCTCAACCGAGACTCTCCGGACGTCGAGAGCCGCCTCAAGCGCCGCCGCAACCGCACCCACCAGGTCCGCTTCAAGGACTTGGAGGACGGAAGCAGCAGCAGCGGCAATGGCGGCTCGGCAGAAACCGACAAGAGCCGCCAGAAGCCCGCCAAGGACGGCGGCAGCCCCCGTACCCTCCGCGAGCCCGGCAGAGCGACCGTCCAGGGGTGGTCGGGTCTCAGAGGGCCGGGGACCGACGCTCTCCCTGGCCGCACGTCGGTTGTGGGGGCGGTGCGCGGGGATATGGCGGGGACCATCGAAGTCGTGGCTGCCTTCTTAGCCAGGGCCCCACCTCATCCGCTGACCCCAGGACCCACGCGCCGGTGCTGGGCCCCGCCGCAGGCCAACTCCCTGACGTTGCCGATGGCCCGCAGACCGAGCGGTAGCACCAGCACAGCCATCCAGACCTCCCCGTCTTCAGGCCCGGCACACAGCCACAGCTTGGGGGACTCTGTCGGCGTGGACGGGGACGACGAGCACGACTCGCAGGACGAGTGCCTGGCCGACAGCCGCGCGTCGTTCCACCGGGCCAGGGACGAGCGGCACCCGGCGACGATTGGGGAGCGGGCAGCGGTGGAGCGCAGGGCCGGCGGCTCCAGGGCGACCAGCAAGGCCGCTGCCGGCTCGTTGAAGACCTCCAGGCACAGCTGCCCCCCGGTAGTGCAACATGGCGAGCCCTGCTGCCGTTCCTCTGTTCCGTGCCGGGACGGCCCCAAGCGCCAGGGGAGCATTACACCCTCTCTGGTCAGGAGGAGGAAGCGCCTGAACCGGACAGTGAGCGACCCCGGGAAGGAGGTGACCTACTGCACCACGCCCACGCAGACCGAGAGCCCCGGTCCGTCTCCGCCTCCCTCTAACGCCCCACGCTGCAACACCCAGGTCCAAGCAGAGCACCCCGGGTCCTCGCCACCTCCGCCACGCCTGGCGAAACGCTGCGCCACCCAGTGTCAAGCTGAGACCCCATGCCCGTCTCCACCGGCAAACGAAAGGCGCTCATGCTCAGCCGCCCAGATTCAGAGCTACGGTCGACATCCGTCTGCGCCGCTGAATGGAAAGCAAAGCACCGCTCCGCTTGGAAACGAGAGTGCACATTTATCTCCACCTCTCAAAGAAAAGCGAAGCAGCACCCAAATTCTACATAAGAGCCTTGCTTCAACCCCACCTCCTAATGCGACGCAAGGTAGCAATAAAACACAACAAATGAAGTGTCCCAGTTCTTGTCCGTCAGCTGTCCAAGCTTTCGCCACACAGACACAAACCCACAGTTTCTGTACTCCCCGACCTCAGAATAATATTCCAAGCTCCACCCAAACGCAATATGAGAAACCTTCTCCAATAACGTACGAATCGCCATTAGCAGATGAATTCGCATCCCAAATAAATGTTGTGCCTTTACCGACACCTGCGACAGCACCACCGCTGAGCCCCCGGCAGTGTGCCAAACCTCCTTGCCCCTCTCCTCCGAAGCCATCTTGCACCACCCCGACTTCGCCCGTAGCACCCTCCTCCTCTACTACTACTACTACATCCTGTCCCACCTCTGCTCCAAGTGTTACGCAACACCCGATCCCCTATTACACTGTGCAGGCCCCACCACAGTCCCTCGCTGCAGAACCAGCCGGCCCCAGCCAGTCTGCAACCACACCAGCCCAGTGCCCCAGCCAGTCTGCAACCACACCAGCCCAGTGCCCCAGCCAGTCTGCAACTACACCAGCCCAGTGCCCCAGCCAGTCTGCAACCACACCAGCCCAGTGCCCCAGCCGGAACTACAACAACACCCCTGTTTCAAACATCGCCACCTGCACCACTCTGTCCTGCTCCATCACTAGCACACCTTTAATAACCCCCAACATATCTCCATCCAGCCTCCCTCTAGGTCCAGCCGCCTGTCCGAATGTGAACGCCAACGCGTCCCGCCCCGTACCTCCTACGGGCATGGCGTTTGTGACGCAGACAGCCCTGTCCTGCACCTCCATATCCTATCACACCACCACGCACCTTGACGGACACCCGGGGCACCACGCCACCCCGCCCCCCTACACCACTCTCATCCACACTGTGTCCCATTGCAACATCCCCAGCCCGGACGTCGCCAACCCTGCGCGGCTTTGCGCCACGCCCATCAAAACCGTGCCCCCGTACTCTTCCACGTTCCGCGCCGCGCCGCCGTATGCGCCTCCGTCGCACGGCCCCTGCACCGCTCAGGACAAGAGGGGCGTCCGCCTTCCGCCGCCACCGCCTCCGCCTCCACCACCGTACACACCACGCAAGGAAGCTAGCGTAACCCCGGGCCCTGCCCGGCGGCCCCCGGCAATCGCCTTGGGCGGCGGCGAGGAGCAGCGGGGGGGAGTTGTGACGGACTCGGCCGAGCTCCTCGAGCGGGCCGACTCTCTGAAGCACGGGGCCGCGACGCCTCCCCTTCCCATCACTGTGATGCAAGGGGCCTCCACTCTGCCTGCCAAGGCCTGCTCTAAGCCCAGCTGCCTGGGCTCGGCCCAGGCCCAGCTGGGGGTGCTGCACAAAATGCTCTGCTCCGGTGCCGGCGGCAGCGCCAGGCCCGGCACGCCCGGCACGCCCAGCGGCCAGCGACCTCCTCTCCCGCCCAGCCAGCAGGGTTGCCCCGGTGATGCTGGCCCGCTGACCGCCACCCAGGCCGACACGCTGCGGCAGGTCCAGGAGATACTAGGGAGCCTGGTGTCCGGGGCCAGGTGTAAGCTGGACCCGTCCAGGGTGGCGGAGAAGCTGCTCGGCCCCAACGGGCCTCTGCACGACATCCGCAGCCTGCAGACGCAGCTCCACAGCCTGGAGGGAGTCCTGGAGACCAGCCAGAATACCATTAAGGTCCTGCTGGATGTCATTCAAGACCTGGAGAAGAAGGAGGCTGAGAGAGACGGGTGAGTTGGGTTTTCTGTTTTGTTTGATTTAGTTTGTTTGTTTGCTGTTGTACAACAGTACATTGTTCTTATTTGTCAGATGCATGCCTCCGTGTGTGTGTGTTCACGGAGAGGCCCTGCTCGTGGCCTCGCTCACCAGATAACGGTTTAGCTCCTGGAGGTGGAATTTGTTTTCACACACACATTTTCTCCTGTGCAATACAAAAACAAATGTAGGCATGACAGAACCACGCGACAATAGCAGTGCCCTCGAAGATTGCGTGCTCTCTCCTGGAATATGGTACATGATAGGGTTATTGTAGCTAGATGATGCCTCAGTGAAAACATCTGCAACCGAAACAGTAATAACGGTTATTTTTTTGTGTGTGTGTTTTTTAGTTTGTTTTTTCACAGTTTCACACCTGATTTTGGAGACAATCCCACTATTGTTGTGTAGCAAATAAGTTGTCTACACTGCTGTGTGGACAAAACACAATGCAAAGGTGCCAGGGAGTTAGACGGCAGGGGAGACATCGGTGGGTAATACAGCCTGCCTGATGGATGGTGGTGGTGGCTAACAGGAGTGAAATACAAATGACAACACGAGACGGATGACAGATTTTGTAGTTATTTTCCCGAACTCTCACGCGTCAATCACCTTAAATTGCTACTGAAGTGTTAAAACAGTTTATGCTAATCTCAGAGGCGGCGTGTCTTTTGCAGAGAGGAGTTGCACCTTTTTAGCAAGTCTTTCCTCATGCACATTGCTAGAATATTGGTAGATAGCAATCATCTGACTCCAGAATGATGCTCCGTGCCTCTTGCTAGCTGTCAACCTTTCGCAATTCTCATCAGCACTTTAATTAATCTACTTCCAAAGTTGTAAGCTGCTTAGCGAGTTCTCCCTCCATATCGCGCCAAAATTGTACACGATGTGAGGATGGAAAATGCAAGGATAGGAGAGGGGAAGATGTATGTCTCTGCATCCCTGGAAAACCCTTAAATGATTTCTGAGCAGTGTCATCCTAATCTTACACTATACTATATGCGTGAATGTCAACAGTTTTTCATTAGTTCACAACTATTACAAATGTGTCAGTGTGTCCTGGTTAAAATGTCAATTAAGGCTGAGAGGCTGAAATTCCTGCACTCCTAACATAACTCTATTTAATGCCTGAAGTGATATAATTCGTAAAGATTTTTGTAAGCATGCATCTCAGACCTTTGAAAGCAATACCATTCATTTCAGAATAAACAGTATTGGCTTTTGAGCAATTGGTCTGTAACCCATGGTGGTGTAGCCTACTGTAAATTGGATCTAAACCTGGGCCATATGTATCTAGAGTCTAAGGGTACAAAATCGAGGAAAACTAATTCTATCACCAGGGGTTAGGGGCGCTTGAAGATCAGTTAAGGGTTCCTAGCAGAGACCAGAGCACAAACAGTCATTTATATATGTAAGCAGCAACACAATTTGTTCTGATTTTACTTGATGTGATTGTTGGCCTCCCCCAGCACCCCATATTGTGAAACACATGTATTGGCAATATAGGCCTACCTGTATTTTGTAGTATTGTAGCATGCAGGCATACTGTATCACCTTTCACACTCATGCATCAGCCTGGCACATACAGCCATGTGTATGTGGAACCATCGCCTATTGCTGTCAAATAATTTGAGGTAGCAAAGTAAATCACACATGTAGTTAGCTAGCTAATTGTAGGATAATACATTGTTTGTCTAATTAGCGAAATGTCTCCTCACATTTTGCTATTTTACCGTTCTCTGTGCTTGTTGAAAAAATGATCAGATACTTCTACTTAGCCGGGGCTCCGTAAATAGGAACACAAACAAAGTGGCAAACACCGCTCACAACAACAAAGCCGTAGTACTATGCTTTGCTTCACAATGCATTTCAATGTGTGAGGCGCCATTGTTTTGATTTGAGCTAGCAAGCGTTCTGGAGAATGACTGGCCCGGCCTTTAATTGGCATTCCGCATAAATTGCTATGTAGCTCTGAGTAATATAAATTCGATTATTTTATAATTTACTGTAAGCCTATTCATGCATGTTCCTGCTACCCCTGGGTGCGGTTAAAAAGATGTCACAATTTGCCTTTTTACTAAACGTGTGGACACAGTGACATCACATCACATCTGGTCCCATGCTGTCCTGTTGATCATGTATCTTAAATACTTAAGCATTAACACCCTCTAAAACCGCGATCCGCGGCCCAGTGCATAGTTTCATATTTCATATTTTATATTTATATTATAATATTGTATCTTCTGAATGGTAAATGCTAGAAACTCGCGCTTTTGAGCTCGAAGTTAGCAAACGTTCTTGAGAATCACTAACTCTGCTTTTAAATTACAGAAGTTAAATTGTTACTATTTTGGCACTATGTACATATGGCACTGGGCTGCCTAACACGCACGCGCACACGCACACAAATACACAACCAATGTCTGACATATTCTTTCTGACATTTTTGACAGAAGACACTCTTACAGGACTGGCCAGGACATTGAGAACTGTGGCACCTGCAGAGACTGTGCCTGCATCATCTACAGGTAAGAGTCCACCCAAAAACAGAAAATACAGTTGTGGCCTCAGATTGATCGTAGTTAATTGAGAATTTATGTGATATAATCCATGAAATACGTGGACCTCCCCATTGCCTTGCATGGAACACTTGGTCATTCTGGTCTGTATAATGGGTAAAAAGTCCCCCTCCCCCCTCCATCAACAAATCGATTGCAGAAGTGCCATCTGTTGGAAGGGCCAACCTCTCTGTTCAATTATATTCTCTCTGACACACTAGTGCACATCTGGACATGTTGTTGTAGAGCATCTACTTGTGTAGTTGGCTTGTGTGGGTGTGCATATGTACTGTATGGCCGTCGTGGCATGCTAACAGCCAGTGCAGCGTGCATTTACGATTCATGCACACTGCGTGTCACGCACTGTCATTTGTTTTCATGTAACTGGGAATCCAGTCTCACAGCTGAGGAGGATTATCGCTCTCGTGGGACCTTGACTGAGAGCAGAGCCACACACAAGGCAAATGTTTGGATCCTAGTGGTGTGGTTTGGCTAGCGGGCTCATACACACACAGTTTTGGGCAAGTTACTCAGGAATAGTAATTAGTTACAATGTACTTATTACTCCTTTAAAAATTACTATTATTAATGTAATTATTATATATAGTATTATTATAGTTACTATATATAATTACATTACAGTATATTACTTTCACAATCACTAACCTGTCTGGCCCCTTCAGAAAAATGACAACCAGTGTAGCCAGCTCATTTTAGAATGTAATCCTCTTTATTGGAACAATAATTACCTTAGTGTCAACAATCACCCAAAGTGAAAACATTGCAAGCTCTCCAACCAGATGATTGACAGGATGGTTCAGTTAACCTACCCTAAGTTTGCTAGGACCAGAAATTACACTACTAGTTACCAAAAAAGTAACTATATTACAGTAACTAGTTACTAGTAAATAGTTACTGCCCAACACTGGTCATACATGTATAGTTTAACAGCTACTACCTAATAACACATCCCTCCATACCATGGATTTGAATATAGCTTAATCAATTAGCCAACATGATTTCACAGTTTACAGTCGGACATAACATGAGAATGATACTGATCACAATATGAGAAGAAAGTGAATTATGTTGAAAGGCCCTCCACTCTCCACACACTTTTACCTGTGTGACATGGGCATTTTACTCGGTCTGCAGTGGAGACATTTCCTCTGGTCTGAGAAATGGGGGGAGGTGTTGAAAAATACCCCGAGGTGATTTGAAACGATGAAAGAAGAGGCAAAAGATCTAAAGGCCGGCGGAATGCAGATTCTCTTTGCTTAGAAGTTAATGGAAGAAGCCACATGCCAACCAGTTCACAGGTAAAAACCACAGGAGAGCGCCAGACTTGACCAATCCACATTAAAGGGTTCTGAGAAAAAAATTGCATTACAGAAATAAACAAAATGCACTGTGAATAATATTAGATTGACTGGGGGAGAGAAATATTAGCCCTGTCCCAATAATCCGCTAATACATTTGGCTTGAGCTGATCTAATGCTATTACACGTCATACAGACAGTACGTCACCCTCACATTCATGGGAACAGGGCCAAATTATCCAATTGGAGTGATTGCAGTACAAATGTACATTTAATCTTCAGATTAATTGGATGTAATTAAACTTCACTTTCACAGCACTTATTCAAATCCACAATTGTCATTTAACCTTTAGTCTTCTGCATAATGTTTTATCCTTGTGGTCTCAAGCTGCATTCAGAGTAGCATATGCAGTTGTTCTCTAGCGCACACTGCATATGCACATGCACAGTGTGTGCAGTTCTTGGTTAATGCAGTTAGCCTGGTGTAACCAGACCATATTCACTTTGTGAATTATAGGTCTGGCCACGCTCCATTGGGAAGTGTTCCCAGTCGTTTCCTCCTATTTGGCGTAGACCTCTGGTTCATTTAGAAACTATTGGACAGCGCTGAACCAATCGCCGCTGCTACAGTACAACTGTTTTGATCACCTCATCTAGCTCTACCACCATTCGAAACATGCTTGACTTCAATGTCATCTCAATAACCCACGCTGATTGGGCCACCAGCAATGTGGCTGTACAAACGCTAATGTGATCAGGATTCCCAGACTGTAATCTCAGCCAAAAGAAATTAAGTTGAGAGTGTAGAGTGGAGCGGAGCCAGGCTAGGGATTTTTACCCAATGATACAACTGAATTGCAGTCAAGCTGGGAGGTTGAAACGACCTAAAGAAGGTTTCAGTCAACAGATTTAAGACTCTTAAGACCCTTAAGACCCCAAGACATGATTTAGTTTCAAATGTGGCTAACGATATTTGCATACCTATTACATGAGCTGCGAAAAAAAACGAAATTACAATGGCAGACCCTTTTGAATGAAACCTAAAAATTGCAGAAGGGGGATCTGTTAGCCTGGTGTAACCAAACCTTATTCACTTTGAATAGGTCTGGCCACACTCCACTGGGAAGTGTTCGCAGGCGTATCCTTGTATTGGGCGTAGACCTCTGATTCAATTTGAAACGATTGGACAGCACTGAACCAATCAGCGTTGATACGACCGTTTTGATCGTTCTTCCACCATTTCGAAACACTCAACGTCATCTCACTAACCCACACTGCTTGGGCCGCCAGCAGGGTGGCTGTGCGAACGCTAATGTTATCAGGGTTTCAAGACTGTAATCTCAGCTAAATAAATTGAGCTGAGAGCGTAGTCGGGTGGAGCCAGGCTATAATGCAGCATGTCTTTCAAAGGCTGAGGTACAGCTTCACGGTGGCTGTAATAGTTACCGCTTAGGTTCCCAACCTAAGGGAGCAATATGTTCACAGGGGGGGTGTTTGACCTCACCTTGCATTGAGGTCTTAAAATGTTTGACTATCATTTCATTGTAAAATGTATACATTTGAAAACGTTATTAAAAACATATGCAGTGCCAAGGCCAATCTAACAATAATGTATCCTATTAATTACAGAATAATAGTAGCTAATTCTTCTTCAAATAAATGTGCTTGTCACTTGCCCGCGATCAGCAGGGGGGGACTAGGGAAAAAGGAAAAAGGTTGAGAGCCACTGCTTTAGGGTAAATATTTCACTATCTTGGAGTGGCTCGCTTTTTACAGGACACACACTCTTTTGCGCACACGCATGAGCACACACACGGCTTCTTGTATGCTATTATAAACATAAGGTGACTATTCTATTTGGTTTTATGGAGTGGAGAGGTAATTTAAACTAAGCATTCACTGTGGCTAGAAGTACTTTTTCATCATCCTTATGGGCCTCATTTTCCCATTTCTGCATGTAAAATATATTCACAATGCTGGCTCATATTGTCCCAGGTTTTGAGGGCCTGTTCAGCAAAAACTGTTTGAGCATCTTTAATATCCCGTGAATAAAGAGAATTTCTTGCGTTGCCTCAGCTTAAAAACTGGTTTCAGCGATGGTGATAAATGCATGTCCCAGTGCTGTTTCCCGTGGTTCCCTTTTTTCCTGATA
>JAODOY010000242.1:0-17500 GCA_025399855.1 Forbesichthys papilliferus | reverse complement strand
CCATCCCCTTCTCCAAGGTTTGCACATCTCCTGACCCCGTTGAAAGTGCTCCTCTTTGTGCTCCTCCTGGTGCTCCTCTAATGTGCTCCTCTTTGTGCTCCTCCTGGTGCTCCTCTAATGTGCTCCTCCTTGGGCTCCTCCTGCAGCTCCTCTTTTGTGCTCCTCCTGCCCGAGTCCTCATCCCTGAAGCGTCGCTCCTTTCAGCCTCGTCTGACGTCTCTCCCCATTGGCTCTCGTTAATTGACCGATCCCAAGCCCCGCCCCCTTTCACCTGTTGGATTAAATAAAAATGCTCAACTGTTACTGGAGGAGAGGCAAAAGGGGCGGGGTTTGGTATCAGTCAGCTTGGCTCCCTGCAGCCTGGCAGAGAAACACTCTCCCACAATGCCCGCGCCTCCTGGCCTGCAGCGCTATAGCGACGGATAGCAGCTCTGCATTTATAATGGGTTCAACCACGAGAAACATGGCGTTTTACAGACATCAGAGATGGTGTGTTCCAGTTTGCCTGTGTCACTTCCTCCTCGGACACCCCCCTCCCCCGTCTTTCCACGCTTGGAATATAAATACATTTCACACCTAAAGAGGGATGAGGGGATGTGGTGCAAACTCTGAGCTCTGGAATGGATAGGAAGACGTGTGTGTGTGTGTGTGTGTGTGTGTGTGTTGGAGGGGTGGGGGGAGAATGGGGGGTGTCACAGAGGAGGTGAGGAGGAAAGATTGCTTTGGCGGCTTCTTGCAGTTTTGCCTCCTCTCTTCAGCCAAATGAACCAGAATGCTTCACAGCCAAGTGTCTCTGTGTACCGCTTACTCAGGCGAGATCCAGGAGCTTGCCAGTGCGCACGCAGTACTACATGCAAATGAGCCTCATCCCAAATAAACGGCATGCTGGTGTGCGGTGCGCGCGCTGTGCGCGTTAGGTGCGTATGCGGTCACGGTCGAGCTCCCAAGAAACTCCCCTTGTTGTGTGTGTGTGTGTGTGTGTGTGCGCATGTGCGTGTGGTGGAGTTAGTCTTGATGAATATGAGATTAATGGCCACAATGTCCCTTTGCCTAACACAGCCTACAGACTTTCATTAAACATTAAACACATCCCTGCTGTGATCTTAACAGGTACTGACAAGGCCTCAGAGACCTGCAATGACTGAAGCAGAGGATGAAATTAATTCCCAACAAAAAAGAAAGACAGAAAGAGAGAGAGAAAGAGAGAGATTTTGCAGCAATGGGTTTTTCTGACCACAGATTTGTCTGATTCCTCAGTGACCTTTCACTAACAGCACTGTCAGGTCTTAGAGACCTGTGTGTGTGTGTGTGTGTGCGTGTGTGTGTGTGTGTAAAGGCCAGGCCAGTAAGTCCTGCCGTAGTAATCTATCTTTACCTCAGCACCAGCCAAGGGGGCAACAGGCATCCATCCCACAGGGGAGGAGAGAACAATACACCGTGGGCTCTTCAGGATTGTTCACATGACAACGAAACGAAAGAGGTCGTTCAGCAAATATAGACACTTCTCCCTGGGCCTCAGCTTCAAGAAAATGCAACACACTCATTTACTGTACATGTACACACACTCAGTAGTGACGCACAGACACACACACACACACACACACACACGTCAGCTGCAAGCGGTGACACGTCGCTATAGCGGTGCGCGTGAATCGATGACCCAGCCAGGGTGTTTATTACACATTGTGCTGTTGAGATTGAGGTCAGTAGTTGGGTGTGCATAGCGTGTATGCCCTCAGATGAAATTGCATGTTGGAAAGACGGAGATGTAAGGCTGGGCATGAGACAGTGGAATGCAGAATGTACGTGCGTGTGTGTGTGCGTGTGGGGAGAGAGAGAGAGAGGGAGAGAGAGAGAGAGCAAGAGAGGATGATAGAGAGAACCGTTGTTCATGCTGTTTGGCAATAATCACACATTGTAACTCATGCCAGTGCTGAGCGCCAGATGGTGCCCATCACTGTGGTGCCATGTCTTTGATACAGCGAGGAGAGAGGAAGATCAAGACTGGCATGTGGAACCAGGAAGTGCTGCCTAATGTGAACAATGTGTCACATAAATACTAATCACACCGGTATAACACACAGAGAAATTAAAGCCCTAAAGCGCTCTCATTCACGGTTCTCTCGATATTGTGTGAATATATACAGTATTTACAAACGGAGCCCACTGTCTGTTTTCTATTTCAATAAAAATGGACATTTCTAGTAGAAATTGATCAGTTAATTTATACCTGATCAATAATGTATAACTTCATTTCAGTCATGTTTCTTAAAAATAAAAAAGTATGAATAAGAACAACAAATACAGATTGACGGACAAGCCTCTTTTATATAGCTTTTAAGCCAACTTGGATATTCCTTTAACGTTTTCTAATGTTTTGTGGACAACAATAGAATAACACATAATATCAATAGAAATCCCTTCTACAAGTATATCTAATGTTTAAATGGAATATGAAAGTGAATGGCTTGCTTATCTGTAGCAGTGTACGGTATGTGAATAGGCCACAGCTGGTTTTGTCTTTCATGATAAGAAATATTGCATATAGTGCATGTATATGTATAGATTCATGAACTTTTCACGTTTCCCCAGAAGTAGCTCAATATAAATGATATAAACATCTGGAAAAGCAAAGTGCGGCCATATAATAACATCTAAGAATGGTTCAGCATCAAAATCACTCAATCGTGACTCTCCTTTTCCTTTATTTGTTCCCTGTCATCGCTTGTCTCAACCTCTTTGTTCTACGCAGACACAATAATACCATGTATGTCTAAAAGATTGATATACTAGCAGCCTTATCCAACTGTCAGTGTGCTGTTACGCCTCACTCACAGAGTTCTCCCTTCAGTCGCGCGTTCATCGTGGCTCTCCACTCTAGCGGACATCCCTCAATAGCTCAACGGGACAAGCGTGCTCCACCACTGCCCACCAGCCATCAGCGTACCGTGTCATATAATGCACTAAGATGGGACAATAACAGACATTTTGAATGTCAAGCGACAAATAACTGAATTGTCATATTGTACAAAAGTGCCAGTGGTCATCACATCGTAAGATGAGGACCACTAGACCCAGATACTGCACTGAGCTGGATCTAGCGCGGTACGAGCCGTCTCTTCTCAAAGATCCTACAATGCGACAAACTAGATACAACATTGAACTAGTTATGTTATTGAATATAAGTGACACCTACAGGATTAGGTGATCACTTCCACAGCAAACTGCGATCTGTACTCAATAGCAAACTATTTCCTAGAGACCTGGTTTTAAAGAGCGCAGGGATGTGTTGTACTGTTACGTGGGAACACACACCCCGTCACAGATGTTTCAGTAATTTGACCCTTGGCATCACCTGGATGTTTAACAGGATAATGTATGTGCCACAGTGCCACCCTCGTGACACATCACCTCAGTCCTAATTAGACACTGTCCTGTATCACACCACAAGCAGTGTGACTGTCCTGCATCCACTCAGGTCGCAATAATAATGCTAATAACAAACGCCATATCTTAAATGCTGTATAGGAAGAGTACCTATTTCAATAGTATGCGATTGCTCAGCAGTTCAAAATGCACAATATACAGTATTAAAATCCATGAAGTAAAAGCGAAGTCCAACCGTATGCAGCATTAAAATTGTCTGCTCAGCATTTCAGAGAACACACAGGATAAACTATTGAGCTGACTACTTTTTATAGTTGACAACCAAGCCTCTACACAGTGTGTATCCTCCTTTTATTATAAGATAGATTCACACGCGCCTGCTTCCATCTATAGGCTAGGTCCTTTTATTCAGCAAACACCACTTGCCAACTGCAATTTAATGGCCTCACATCATTCCAATTTCCAACACTTGCGTTTGAGGACACTGAAGGTCAGAGACGACTGGTTTACAAAACAGAAATGATGTCACCCGGGGGTCAAATCTCATTTTACACAATTATTTGTTGCAGAGGAATTTTGGCTAAATGTTAGACAGATTTCAATATTAGTCCAGCCCTTTCTGTCCCTACCAACAACATAACTGACACAAACTGGCAATAAAACACGATACATATTCACATGAACATTGACTGTGGTGGAATGTTTTTTTCTGCACAGAAAAATGGGCTACACATGCAGTATAATAATGTACCGTATGCTACAATAATATATTTTCTATGTACCCTATCTAGCGCTCCTCACAAGTGCTACACGATAATACCGCAAATTTGTCCAGAATATCTATTCTTTCCGATTCTCAGATCAACGCACACACAAGGTTCTCATTCCTAATAGGTGAAGATTTGTTTTCTGTTTGTTTAGGCTCAGCTGCGACTGTCAAACAAAGCACTTCAATAATTAACTATGCAGTCTTATATACTGACCCTGAAAAAGGGTAACTTTGTCTCCTGACAGGAATATATTACTGCATTCCTATTATTACCAGCGAGGCCATGGGGTTTTCATCTTCTCTAGTCATTGAAGAGGTTTTAAAATGATAGTAGCACCAGTCTGGCGGGTACATTAATAAGAGATACTGATGCCTTGCGATGCTGTGGCCTTCTGCCTGTCACTGGATGGACCTGACTGACTTCTCACCAAGCGCTGATGAATGTCTTCTATCTTCTCCATCACACAAGTTTCAACATTGTTAAAGGGGCTATTTTCCACCTATAAACAGAGCAGTACGACACGGAGCCTCCGCTATCGCTACAGTAGAGCTAAATTGAAGAGTGTGAATTGGTTTACACATGTACAGGTAATGCGTGAATAGCAACACCACATACATACAGTATTTTTTTAATAGGTTTATTTGATATGCCGTGCACAAATCAGGCACATTATCATTTTTTCTCTTTTTATAAATATTATTTGCCAGTTGGTTGTCAAATTATTTAAATAAGCCTTATAGCTTGGGGGACACTGTGTTCTGTTCTCTTAAATATTAATACAGAAGGTGTGCTGTGTGTGTGTGTGGGCGTTCTCGTGTGTGTGTTTGCTAAGCAGAATTCAATAGTGTGCATGTGCGCACAAAAGCATACAATTGCATCTGTGTTATCATGAATGTTAGCAAATACATTTGTGTAAACGTGAGGTTGTTGCTTCATCGTTACACAGAGGCACAGATACAGAGAGCCCCCTCAGACTGCTTATACCTTCTACTGATACAAAATGTTCTTTCTTCAAGCATATCCAACCTGGGCTCCTCTGAGAACATGGCATAGATGTTTTGAGTTGATTGCTTTTACTTTGGTATATTTATATGGTTTCTCTAAAAGCACAGGAGACAGGGCGAAGTGGGAAATCACAACGTTGGCTATATGAGAGATGTCTAAATTTCCAATATACTGTATGAAATTATAAAAACCATGTTGATCCATGAGATGGTCTCATTTTTAGTCTGTCCAGACAGGTTATGACTTACTCTGAAGTACAGTGTGAAAGCACTTCTCTCCTTTATAGCAGTCTTATCAAAAGGTGGTTTATTTCAATAGAGATATTTCCAGAAAGTGCTGTAAGCCTTTGAACATAGTTCTCTTGTGTTCTTCCAAACATTTGCTTTAATTATTTCACTAGTAGCAGTGGTGAATAACCTTGAGTTCAGGGTGAGGCAACCACAAACCTCCTGATTTGACCCCCTTATGGGATGTGTTAGTGTCGTATTGTACTTTGGGCAAGGTTGCTCCCTGCCAAGCTACAGTACAGTGGTACCTACAGTACATTGTTGCAGCATTAGCTGCATTTGAATGATTTTAACCGGTAAATATGGATGGATGAAAGTTAGTAAAGGTGATTAGGCATATTTTGTACAGCATTATTAGTGTTTCCATGTGATTACTTTGGAACCACATGGTCTACCCCAAACTGTTTAACAACCGAGGCAGCCGACTGGCAATTACACAGCCTTTAGGCCACGGGAAAGTATCGTAACAAATGTTCATGTTTACATAGGCCTCATTTGAACAAATGAATATGGCTCAACGTCAGTGTTTGGAACACCTGCTTACCATTTCAGAGACAACTCTGGAAACACAATCACTTCAGAACTGACACTGTACTGTAGACTATAGAGTGTGCTTCTGGCATTTCGACGCGCCAAACTTCACTGCGCCGCCATGCCATGCCAATTCTCCGAAAATCTCCCAGAAAGCTGGAGGAGTCAGCAGCCATCAAGCTTGCATGATGGTTCTCTCCCACACACATCCACACATTTCTCTCACCAGGGAAACATTATTCGCAGCTCCACCGCAGCACCAGCACTCGATAACACTGAAATATGCTCGGCGGCAGCCTTTATGCAGCCCTACTAATTTGCTCAGTGTGAGTACATGGGAGAGGGAAGGTAGAGGCCGGGGGCTGGGGTGGGGGGGTGTGTGGGGGGGGGGAGGGGGGGGATTAGGGGCTAGCCAAGGGGAGAGGTGAGACGGCTGCTGTGTTGCCAGTGTTTGTGGGTTCAGTGTGCAGATAATTAGGGTTGAGGGCGGACAGCTCCTTGCAGGGCCTATCACAGCTCCTCTATCGCACAGAGCTGAGCTACCAGGGCTGTTCATTTCCAGAAAGTGGCATCGCAGCAGGCACAGAGGGAAGAGGCTCTCTGGGAAGTGGGCTGGGTTGTGCCACCAAAATGAAGGGGGGGGGAGAAGTCGTACAGAAGGAGGTGTATTTCTGCAGTTAACTTTGAGGCTCTCTCTGCAGGTAAACTTACTTGACCAATAGGCACCTCCGTGTAGGCTAGGCAACCCAGTGGAGGATTGTTTCAAGGGCTCACCAGTACAACAGAAAGTTCTGCTCAAGTGTTTTTTATTTTTATAAATATACTGTGTTCACTGTACCGGTGTTGCGTGCTCTTGTGGTTATTTGGCGTGTTTTCGTTTCTTGTTTTTTTTTTTTCTCCCTTATTTCAAGTGCGTCGCAATCACAGTCGGGTCGGGTGGAGACGTCGGGTGGGCGAGCGAGGCAGATGGGTGTAAACGCGCGGCTCCCTCATTTCACACTTTTGCATTGTTCTGCCTGAGAAAAGAAAGCAAGATCTCCGTGCCCTGCTGCTGCACATATTCCTCGCTCCCTATGCAGCAGTTCTTTTCCTCCGCTCTTAAACCAAGGGAGCCCTCTTTATTTCCAGCATCTGTGCCGTGATGAGAAACACCGCCTAACTAGGCCACTGCATAATCAGCACGAGCAACACAGAGACGTAGAGAGGAGGCAGTTCGCCAGGGAACGCCCACCCAACGTATTAACTGCTGACAAAAGTAATTTGGCAAGTAAATATTATCGTTCTAAGGGGTTTCATTATTGAAAATGTGTTGATTTATGAGCGCCTATACCGGAATAGCCCGCGGGCTGCGGTAGGTGAGGTGGGTTCACATCTCATTTTGAGGATGATGACTGGAGCTGCATTGTTGTGCGACTGACAATGAACTCTACGGTTATTCTTTGGTCTGTATGTGTGCGCGGGTCCCCTGTGGCGGTTGCGTTTGCCTGGTATTCAGCATTCCATGCCTGCACCTGACTCACTCTTTTCCCCCTTCACTGTGGCATTATTGCACTCTGGTGAAAGCCGGATTTATATCTCAAGTTGTCTTTGTTTATTTCGCACTCGCATTTATAAGTGGGACCGACAACATACCTTTCATGCTATTCATTCAGAGCAGCGGTTCCATTTCAAGACGCTTTTGGGGGAATTGGAAGATGCTTTCAGGTTTTAGAAATAAACATAGCGCTTAATAATAAAACGTGCATGTATTTCATGCTACAGAACTAGATCTATGTGTGTGTGTGTGTGCACGAGCAGGATTATTGTGAGTATCGGGAACCCCCACCCCTCATGCGCGCGCACACACACACACACACACACACACACACACACACACTCCCTTTGCTAGAGAATACACATTAGAATACACATTATAAGTGGAACAGAGATGTTTATCCAACCAAACGCTGAGTTTCTCCCCCCCCCACTCTCCCCCTCCAGTGTGGAGCACGACTTTCGTCTGCAGGAGGGCCAGGTAGTTCGCACATGGAAGGTAGGCGACCCTCCAGAGGATCTGCCTCAGACCAGCGCCTCCCAGCCCACGACCCCCCACCAGCATCAGGAATCTCCTCAGACCACGAGGCCACCCGCTACCACCAAGAAGAACAGGAAGAAGTGCTTCTGGTTCCTCTGAGTGCTGGAGGAGGGAGAGAGGGGGAGAGAGAGGGGGGGGGGAGAGTATTTCCACACTGGAACTGCACCGTACGTCTTTCTCACATTCTCACACGAAGACAAACTGTGTATAGGCGCGCGCTACGGGAGGCCGCCCGGACGGATAACGGAGGGGTGGATATTGCTGGACGAGAGCGGACGGAATGGGACACATGTGTGCCGTTAACAGCGCGGGGGAAAATACCTTCAGCACCTACAGCACACCGGTCTGTTAGCCCAGCCACTCTGTGCAGGGAGCAAAGAAGTCCTGAGGTGGAATAAAAGCCCAAGTTTAGTCCACTGACTCACAGTTAAGACGCAATTAAAAGAGAAGGAGAATATTATAGCAGTCTGCGGTGGAGGTGGAGGGGGCTATAGAGGGGGAAGCGAGAGAGCAAAATAACAGTGTGTACTAATAGAGGAGAGGGAGAGATGTGTGGAGAGAGGACCGAAGACGATTTATCTTCACTAATGGACTAATGAGGGTCAGTACACCAGCTTTTATATTCAGTTTCAAAAAAATCTATTATTATGACCTGCATTTAAAACTTTTAATATAATTGATGACAGTACTACACATTCTTCGACAGACATGCACGCACACACACACACACACACACAAACGGCAAACGCACACATATATATACACAAGTATATAAAAAATATATTAAAAAAGAGATAAAAAGAGAGTATAATGAACTTTATGAATCAGGACTGTTCTGCTTGGATGCTATATTTCAGATATGGATTACTGCTCTATAAAAGTATTTTACCACAGCTGTGTGTGTTGTCATTCTGGGTTTAGCAGTAACTTGCATGAAAATATCTATGTTGGCTTTAAGAGCAGCTAGGCCTGTTGACCGCCAGCAAAAATGCGTGCTAACATTGTGCCGAACAGCGCAGGGAAAAGGATACAGTGCATCATGCTTACCCTGCTCTCCTGGTCACAGGCCACATTTCAAGAAATGTAAGGAGTAGTAAGCAATTGTAAGGTTTTAAAATGTTTTGCCAGATTCACCAAATATCTCTGCAGTCTGCTAACTTGCCTTTTGTGATAAGAAATCAATACTGTACTTCTAGACAGCCCTGGCTTTGTAATAGGAACATAAAGATAGTGGTGCAGACAGCACACAACTACAATATTATAGCCTTCGCAATGTCTTTCCAGTGTGGGGTGGAGCTTCTGAGAGAGCCCCCTATGGGATTGAGGGGAGAGGTGTTAAATCAACAAGCTTTCTAATGGCGTATTATGCCTTTTTTATGCCTTTAGGCTGCTTAAAAACTGAGGAGACACATAAACATTTATGTGTCTCCTCAGTTTTTAAGGTTCACACTTAGAGTCAGCTGCAACCGTCTGATGTTCTTTGACATTCTGACACATTATTAATTCTGAATTATAAAGGAAAAAAGGAAAATGTTTTTCCTTTTTGCCTGCTTGTAGGCCTACCACTGGAACCATATTTTCCACAGGAGAGACAGAAAAAGAGGCAAAATATTTGTTTATTCTGCATGGAACAATTGGGTTTTCGACAGAGAGTTGGCATTTCAGGTGGAAGCTCACAGATCTAAAAGTTCAGGGGGTGTAGTGTGAACTTTGATCAGCCTTCAGCCGCATGTTCCTGGGTGTCAATAGACGCCGTAGTGTACTTGGCAGTTGGCAGAAAATTCAACAGGGATGTTCCTGCCAAGTTTTATTGTAGGGTGTTTAAGACATGGATCTATGAACACGCAAATATGGACACACACAAACACACATCAACCTGTAATTCAGTTGAACAGTGGCTTGCTCAAATGAACCATGCCTCGTGCTGCGCTCCACTGAGGTGTAAAAGTGGAAAAGCCTTTTATAACACAAAAATAGGCATGGGCACGCAGGTATAGGCACACGCACTTTTTTCTGTGCATTTTCGTCTATATAACCATATAAGCGCGAACGCACAAACGCGTGAAATCGCAAAGCCCCCACATTTACACTTCACACACAGTGTCGCATACCTAACATACTGTTCGCAGACGAACAGAATGTATCATCACCCTGGCAGTTGTTCATCTCCCACATAACCAGGCCCTCCTAGCTGTGTGTGTGTGTGCGTGTGCTGCGCCACGATCAGAGCTGTGTAGAGTTGTCAGTCATTAATCCGCTACAGCATGGCCTGTAATCCCGATTACAGAGCGAAGTGGGCTCATGGAGAGCTAGGAGGATCTAAGCCCGGCCTGGAGAGAGGAACAAAGGCACAAGAGATGACTGGCTACGAATACATAAAGAAGGCCTGGGGTGGGGGTTGGAGGGAGTGCTGGGGTGATGTAGGTAACTATTTTGTCAGCAGCACTGCAGCACTATTCAGGAGAGTTGGCACCGAAAAAGAATAGAAAGGCTATATACGCAAGATAACCTGGGGGCTGTGGGCTGTGATCCAGAAATTGGTTGTGCTCTGATCGTGGTCAGAGCCACTGCCCGGGGACACCCCCCAAGGGCAGTGGTCCACAAACTGCTGACCCATGACACATTTTTATGTATAAAAAAAAAATAAAGAAATGCACAGTAAAAAAAAACAAAAACATTTAGGCATAATGTGTGTGCATGTTATTCAAATGCTTCTTTGCAACCTCCCTAGAGGTCATGGCCTTCAGTATGAAAACAACCTCCCTAGGGGTCATGGCCCTCAGTTTGAGAACAACCTCCTTACGGGTCATGGCCCTCAGTTTGAGAACAACCTCCTTAGGGGTCATGGTCCTCAGTTTGAGAACAACCTCCTTAGGGGTCATGGCCCTCAGTTTGAAAACAACCTCCTTAGGGGTCATGGCCCTCAGTTTGAAAACAACCTCCCTAGGGGTCATGGCCCTCAGTTTGAGAACAACAGACCTAGGGACGGTAAAACAGGTTTAGACTTATTTTCTAAACATGGAGGGTCATAATCGGCTAACACAATTCAAGGCAACTTCGCTAACGGGGTCTTCTAAAAGAGGGAGGATAACTATGTCTTGAGGCATCAACAAGCATGCATAATAGTCCTGTAAAAACAACTACAACTGCCCCTGCATGCTGAGAGGAAACGCCAAAGCTAATACTGCATGAGTCATTGAGCTTATGCTGCTGTAGAGATCCGAGGTTTCACTTCACCACATCAGGCAATAAAAGAGGTCATTTAACAGTCAATCTGTGACGAGTCAGTTGCTAAATACAGACCCAGTGCTTCTACTGTATATAGCACTGTTTTACAATTTAAACTAAAAGTTCATATGTGTGTGCAAGCATTTCCACCTTTACTAAATGGCATTGCTTAAATAATAACATAAACATTGTATTTTATATCATAGAGAAACTGTGAATAATAAATGTTTACATTCCCATCTCAAGATGCCCTGCTGAGATTTCAAGACTACTCAGCCACAGATTGGATTAATAAAATATGAGCCAAATTCCCACATGTTACCACTGCCAACAATGCAAAGAGGCTCTGGTATTAATTAGACATACAATTATGGCCCAGAGAATAAGTTTCTGTACATCCAATTGGCCATACAACTCTGATATTCAGTTATATTTCTGCAACTAATTTGATAAAGGCATTTCTATCAAGTGTAATGTTTCTACTGTATATAGGGGCTTTAATAATATACCATATTGATCTGACCAATAGGACATTTACATTAGAATGTACTGTATCAACAAAATTAAACATGTACACAGACAATATATTCTGCATTGAAAACTGGTCTATAATGTATAGAACATCAAACACATCAATGGAAACAGAGTACAATTCATGAAAATAAGTAAGCAGTAAGGAATTTTCAACAAAACAATATATATTTTGGAGCGTTCATTCCTAACCCGCTGGGCCAGTCAAGGTGTTGAGGAAGTTTGACAATTATTTTCCAGGGAATTAGCAAGCATTTGATAGACTTTTTTTAACATCAAAATAGCTCTCTGTGGACATGTGAGATAACTTCGAAGTGTTGTAATTGCTTTTCTTTGTTTTGGTTTCACCCGGAATGTTTTCTTCTCTGAAGCCGTGAAGATTAGAATATGGCATCAATGCACCCATCTTTTCTAATCTTGAATTGGAAGAGTATGTGGACATTAAACCTTTAAACCTTAAGATAACCTTTTTGGAAAGCAGCACATTTAATGGAATTGTCTTGTTAAGCAGTGTTAGTTTATATGGAAATCTATTTTCATTCATATCAGTAAGAAAATATATTTTGCTCAGGCCATTGTTCAACATTTGGGTAGTTACAGTGCATAAGGCAGCTCTTTGTTTTGTGACCAATTTAATTAGTTTGAAATCTCAGGGGTGATTTGTAACAAGACCATGTGCTTCTCTATTTATTCTTGGCAGTATCATATCAGCAGCGTACAGAAATTCTTTAAAAAGGATATTGATACCTATAATTGAAGTTCATTACTAGAGGCTCTTTGAACACCATGGAATATGCATCACATTATTCTGATCCTCATGTAATTGCCATTCTCATAGTAGGTCTCTAGTGACATCATTTTATCACTAGTCGTGTAGCATTAATTAGACGTACCATGCCTCAAGAACATCATCATTGTAAAAGCAGCTATATAGTACAAGTATCTGTGAACCCCTTCACACAAATTGATTTAGTCTGCTGACATTTATTTAGTTACATTTATATAAAAAAAAACAATTTGATTAGATACGATATGATACGATTAGATTAGAGGATTCATAAACTAAAGTTAATTTTTCATACATGATCATAGCTATTAATAATACCGGCAACTTAAGATATTAAATGTGTTGTTTTGTTCCTAATGAAAATATAATGTAGTGGCTGTGTGGTGACAAAGCATGGTTGACTTAGCTTCAGTTTAATTTCGCCATGAGAATCAGTCTGGAAAGGATCGGAATCATTGTGAATGTGTCCGAGTAGCAACTGAACTCCCCAATCAGCGTCGTGTTTATAGTTATATGGGCGTGGTTTAGGTGTGCCGACCATGGTGCCGACAGCGAAAACAACCAGATGATTCATCCAATCAACGGTCAAGTATTGTTTTGAAAGTACAGCCATTCACAAACAGTTTCAATGTGGCTCCCCAGATGGACTTGTGACAACAATTCCTCTGGCATGTCAGGTTATGGATGACTGGAAACTGCTGCAGACACACTGTGGCAGCCAGGACACCATCCTATACTATGCAGTTCCAGTTACCACCAAAGGGGGTGCCACAAGTGTGTATGCCTCACATAAACTAGAAGATGGGCAGTTCCTGAAGAAACTCCATGGGCTAGTTAAACCCCAGACTGTTTTGTTTCTATGCTGAAAGTAGTTAAAAAATTGCAATTTATATAATTAAACTTAACACAAAAATTAAGGACATTTGTGTTTAGTAGATTATGTATTTGTTGTAATAATGCTTCTTGGCAATACATATTGGAAAGCCTGATTATTTCCCTATAAGTAATAAGAATTTGTGGTATGAGCAGCGGAGCTGACTATTTGGGCTGCTCGCATGAAAAATGTGCCAAATTTTCTCTGACAATGCCAGACAGCTTTTCTTTTCTTTGCTTTTGCCTCTTGTTTGGTGGATTGGATGATTGACGTCTGAAAAAACAAGACATATTGGCAATTTAACAATTAATGAATTGAACAAACAGGAGTGTCAGTAGCGTGTGGAAGAACACAGCCTGGCACCTCCCCCTCATGCTGGTCACCATGGTCACACACTGCTGTGGGATGGCATCCCATTCTTCAACCAGTATTTGTCACAAGTCAGCCAACGTGGATGTGTTGGTCACTCTGGCACCAACAGCGCGCCCAAGCTGATCCCACAAGTGTTCACAAATGTCCTTCATTTTTGTACGTAATTAAAAATTCTCAAATTATCCAATCATCCAATTTAAAGCCACAGACAGGCCTACAAATAGCATCCTTTAAAGCATGAAGATTCAGATGGCATTATGTTATTGCAAATGGTTTTGAAGGGTGAAGTTTGCATGCAGTAGTCTCACAGAGCCAGCCTACCGTACTAGCATAAACTATGGGATAAAGTATTGGCAGGCTGAGACCTTATATATAAATACTACATCTCACGTGTACAGTTCAGCACAAGTCACTTACAACGTTAGGTGATGCTAATTCATGGAGGAGACTGGGAATACACACTGTTGTTGTGTGATGTTTGACCACAAGGGGTGATGTCGTGCAGAAAATAAAGTGTGCATGCCAGTGCACATATGTGACCCTTTGTCAAACCACATGGCCCCCATGTGCACTTAGGTAGAACGGCAGTGCTTTTGCTGAATGTAGTTTGGTGGTTAAGAACACTTGCCATGTTGTGTCCCTCAAACTGGTTTAATAATTCACTTTCCAATTCATATATTTTAATAGTTGTTGTTTCTTAGTTGTTGTTTTTTAGTTGTTGTTTCAACAAATGTTGAAAATCAAAGCCTGTCTCTCAGTATCACTTTTCAAGTTGTACTGAGTATAAAACATATCAATCATGTAAAAAAAAGTATATAAAGGCTGTTGCAGACTGGCAGTTATTGTATGAATTAATAAGAATATGAATATGTTAGGAATTCCACTGAGGTATTGTGTGCAAATACACACATTATGTGAATTCTCCAAATATGTGAGATTTTCAAATACCTGAGATGAGGCTGTGTAATGATACCATATTGTCTAAGACATCGTATGTCTTTAAAGTGAATATAAAGCTTTGGCCTTTGTGCTTTGCATGACGCATGGTGAATCACCACGTGTGTCCGTCCTTTCCGCCTGGGTAGATGTAAATCCTCCTTTCTCCTCATCCTCCTCTTCGGCTAGTTTGATTTCAGTGCATCACTGAGAGAGAACTTCAGACTGGCTTACATGTTTGTCCTTGTATGCTGGGACATTCATTTGACAGACAGGTGAATTGGGTCGACACCAAACACTGTGACTATGTGTTGTCTGCATAATGTAAGGAAATAGGCCCTATGCTCACCTACTGTACCAGAGCACCTGATTTAGCATATGAGTACTAATGTGGGCAAAGGTGGAATTTCAGTGACGTACAAAGAGCAAGAGAAATGTGTAATTTACAATTTAGTAAACACCCAGGTGCATTGTACTGGTACCGAGCCATATTCATTCACCAGCTGCAATCCGCGTGTGTTTATTGATCTTATTTGAATTAAACAAATGAGATTAGGTACGCCCAAACTCTGATGAATGTTATTTGTGAGTTTATTCCGGTCTACCGGTTACTGCATGCGACACAAACACCGCACTAATCCCCTCCAACACATTTTCAAACATAGCTGCATCCACTGGCACAGGTCTAGCGAGCTGAATATAGATAGCTCAAAATGGCTAAAAAGGGAAAGCTGATGCCAAAGGCGGCAAATGAGGTTGGAGAGAGGAGACAGAATCCCTCTGAACTGAAGGCAAAGGAAAATGTGTGCCTTACTTGTGCATGATGCCAGTTGAGGCAAACTTAACACAGAGGAGCTGGAGCGTTTGGAAACATCTGTGTGGTAAAAATCTACTCATCCCCCCTTAGTCCAACATTACAGTAACAATCTCTGTATCCATTTTGAAAATAGTCAATCATCTTTGCCAAGGACTACGAACAGCCTCTCCTTATACACCAGTATGAGGCTATAGCACTGCACTAAATAAACAGCAATGACAGTACTGTGTGTTTTCATATATAGGTGCTAGGCTGAGATATAGGTCAGCAGCACACTGTATAATGTGCCACATGCATCTTGATAGGAAAAACAATGTTGTTATCCTTCTTGACAAAACTCCCAGAGAGGCCCTGTCACTTGGGATGGAATGCAACAGCAGAAACACTGTCGAGAAAATAATATGCTGCATTACTGTATGAATTTATTAGGAGCATGGTATAGTAGTCTATACCACGCCGAGACTAAATGGTTTAGTCTAAGTGGTCTGGGTGGTTGACCCCTAGCTGAAAGGTCGTGGGTTCAACCATTGTGGAACTGCATTCTGATAATTATTACACAAAGGTTTATGCACATTAAACGGATTACACATATTCAAGATTATGAACATACTGTATTTTATTCTAAATCTGGGACAGGAAAAGCACTTAGCTTGGGGTGTTCAGGCCCACAATGACATCCTAACCCTTGGAGGAACAAATGTATTTTACAGACAAAATATAGATTTCTGAAGATGAGGTAATTACATATATTAATAATAACCTAATACACCACACAATAGCAGACGAAGCAGCTATGACTATGGGCTACAACACCTGCAAAGCAGACCGTCGGGCCCATATAGACTAAGTAACATGATAGGCGTTTGAGCGCACTTCCCCAATTTAGCCGTGTCGTGACGTCATCGCACGGCAAGCGGTACGTTGGAGAGGATGCGTAAACGCATACACCGATCTTCAGGAATATTTGACTGCAGTTTCGGCGCGTCGAAACTTTCCTTTTCAGCTATGACACAACACTGCAAAAAGAGTAAAGCCTTCTGGGAAAACGTCTGAAACAACGTGACAGATCCTCAACAGGAAGGAACTAAATTCCGCAGCAATGGTGGGATTTCTGGCACTTTGGATGGGTTTTATTTTCCAACGTTGTCAGGCAATAATCTTCACCAATGAATGGGCCATTAGGATATCCGGGGACCACGACTCTGTAGGCAGGATTGCAGCGAAATATGACTTCACAAATATGGGTCAGGTGAGTGTGAAAACATAAAATAAGAGTGATTTTCCTAACGCATCACATTAAATTGCCCAAATACTTCACTCCAATTTTAAACTATTCTACGCAATAGGCCAAATTACAATCTTATTTTACATGTCACATACTGTATGGGTGTATCACGTCACTGGTAAACATTACTGTGTAAATTACAAGCCTGTCTGGATGTGAGAATGGAACTTAGAAGACCTTCATCAGGTCAAACAGCAGTGCTATTTCAACACTTTGTCTCGCCCCCTCACAACATCTGTGACTATCATTCAGAATGCTGTCCCTTCTGTGCACCAACTGTCAATTTAATACAAACAAAAATGTTGAACTTTAACTGGAAAAGGCCATCTTCTGGCGTTTTACTTTTGAATGTGGCCGTCATGTATATTTGCCGGTCCCTGCCAGCAAACCCCTTTTCTTGGATATAAACAGAAGGCACAGTGGTGTCATGCCCATAATGATATGGCTAAAGCTCTATTAGGATAGTGCAAACACAAGTGCACGTTAAACTAGGGTGTTAAGCAGTAATTTCACACACTCAATTTAACTTATTTGTCCGAACGCACGCACGCACGCACACACACACACACACACACACACACACACACACACACACACACACACACACACACACACA
>JAODOY010000241.1:0-13918 GCA_025399855.1 Forbesichthys papilliferus | reverse complement strand
CTTTAAAGAACCATTTGCTTTATTCTGTTTTTTTCTGAATGACAACATACTTGTACGCATTCTTTAACTACAATTACAGAATTGACAAACTGAGAAAAGAAAAATATCAACTTTGAAATGTAAACAAGGAAACACCCCATAACTGACTTTGCTTGCCAATTTACAGTAAAGTTATATATTTGAGAGAATACATTGATTGGTGAAGGCCAAGATTCAGCTGAGTAACCAACTGCTGTAACCAATTGCTTGAATGTTCAAAAACATTTACAATGTCTTCAAAACGACTGGAAGCTACATATATCACATGCAAGTCATTTGATGATGCGGAGGTTGAATATATCCTTTACACACTTGACTACCTGTGTGTATGTATGTATATTAATTTACATGCAGGAAAAAAGGATAATGGAAACTGCCATATCCTGGATACAGAAAAAGCATGTTTTGCATTTATACAATCAGTATGCAATTGCAACTTTGTGTTTATTCAAATGTATGTGTGTACTCTATTTACACACTCTATTTATTTATTTTTTTTACAAGTTTGTAAGTTTGCTAGAATAATTTTATCTGCAGTATAGTGTTTTGTTTGTCGTTTGGTGTACATGTTTGTGATTAGTTAGTGTGTAGAGTTTTGCAAAAATAGCCTTTAGTTTCCAAAATAGTGCCTTATCAATCAGAAAAAAGTATTATTACACAATAGTAAAACTCTTAATTAAAAGAAAAAAAGGAAAAATATGCAGTTCACAACTAAAGATAAAATGGATTTGGACACTCAGACATTTTGTTCTTCATACACACAAACGCACATTACAATAAAAATAGGCTACATATTACATTCTCTTTAACTTTTTCATACTCGTCTTCAACCTAAGCATTCTGGTCTACGTAACTAAGTACACTGCACAGATGACACACTCAAATAAAACATTATCTAAATGATACAATGAAGCCCTGTATCGTCCCATTGTTGAGGGGGCAATAAACGATGTCTTTCAGTAGCATTAATAAATGAAATAAGTGTCGTAACATACCTCTGTCAGTCTTGAAGAGCCAAGAGCCCCATGCCAGTGCACACTCTTAACCCACAAACGGACTGTCAATATGGGTCGACCTTTTGGGAGGCAATTGTTTTATCAAAGCAGACCCCTCCCCTGTATTTGCACAGCCTATTGAATAGCCAGCCTACTATCTTGATAAATACAGGTAGCGGAAATTTAATAAGCCCATTCAACAATCTTTGTGCCCCGACTCAGCTCTTCAAACAGTGTCTCCCAGCAACCACTACATGGTCTGCGTACTTTACGTGTGTATACATTGTATGTGTTGTTGTAATAATGTCTGGATTCACATGGCCGTGACACTTGACAGATACTAATGGAAGGACATCATTTGTTTTATCCAACTCCAAATAAGAACGTTTTACGGTTATTATTAGCGGTCACCAGCGGGTGAGGGACGTTCTAGAATCTTCTTCTGACCATAATCCTATTTTACACCTGCAGGATAGAACAGAACAACTGTTTATGATTTGTGACATCACAAATATTTTAACAAACAAGAGAAACACAGACAGCTGCTTTATTATAATGTACAGTATATATCTGTGGCTTAATTACCTATATTTAAAAACCTTTGTACTCTAGGCCTTAAGCTAATTACACTTACACAGTATTTGTTAATTTAACACTGTAAACATACACGTATAGCTTATTCATTTAACACTGTATAAAAAATTAATTATCCATAGTAAAAGTAATTCCACAAATTAAAATCCGCGAATATTTAACGAAAGTAAAATATTGATTTAATGCAAATACTCCCAAACCTGAAAGATGACAGCTAATTTTTGTCATAATTATACAAAAAGTCTGAAAAGGGCATTTTGATTGGCAATTAAGAATATCATAGAAAAATTGTTATTTAATGAATGATTTATGTTCCATGGTGTAGCCTACTTTTGGACTGACACCATTTTTACAGTTGACATTTTATTAAATTGTGTGTGTATATATATTAAATGTTCTGCCACTAGATGTCACACTAAGCAGCATCTCACACAAAGGCAAATGCATCTTAGGCCACATACGTGCACAACCTTGCACACTTGCACAAACAATGCCTGACATGAAAACAGGACAGAGGATCTTGGGTTTGAACTCACATGGAAGGAGTGTGATGACATTCACACAGAAGGAGTCAATTTATAAGACCTGAGTTTCATGTGGTGTGTTTTTAAATTTGGACATTTCTGTATTTTTAGCACCAAACAAATGTGTAGTTTTGTATTTTTTTGCATTTTCAAGGCAATTCTGCCATTGTCTTCTTATGCCAATCTCTTCAGGGTAGTGTCTGGATTATGAGGGGGGGAAAGTGAGTTTCTAGCCTTTACCATTCTTAAGATAATATATGAAATATAAACTATGCCATTTCGGCACCATTTGAAAGTGCATAATGCAATGCGTTTTAAAAGCAACTTTCCCGTAGTCTCGTTTTGCCATATAACACCTGTGTAAACCATACCGAGCAAACTGAGTGTCTGGATTATGAGGAAAAAAACAGTGAGTTCTAGCATTTACGTTTGAAGATATGATACAAAATATAAAAGTTTGGAAAAAACATTTTAAATCAAAAATAGACAGAATCCGTAGGGGCGCCGATTTCAGGTTCGGAGGGTTAACATGTTAAATATTGTTTATGTATATGTTAATACCAATTACAATTAGGTAATTTAACAGATGCTTTTATCCAATGGGATTTACAGTAAGTATAATTACAAGAATAAAGGAGCAGACACACTCATACACAAATGCTTGTCGCAGTGGAGGTGCCCTTTTGAGAGACAATGATGTACCTTTAAGTGCCATACAATGTTAAAACCCTTATAACATTGTATTAGTTCAAGTGCAATTGTATGCATCTGGCCTCTTATTAAAGACCAATATTGTACCTTTGAGGGAACATTCTTCAAAAGTGTACCTGTACATACAGAATACTGTTCTTGTCTCTTTCTTCAATTTGAGAGGAGTCAGGCATCTTTCTCAATGGTGCCTACAGGTAGGGCCTCGATCACTAAACTGCTTAATTGACTATAAGACACCCTGTCACAATAGCATATGACACTACAATTAAACACAGTATGAATCAGATGCCATCATCCTATTTCCAGATAGCATCAGTGGCCTCTATGCATTGTTTTTCCACAGTTTATCTTTGGCACAGCCAGTTAAAACTCTAGTTCTGCCACTGCTTATACACCAGACTCAATCTAGTCGGGCCATCTTCAGACGGGCTCTTTCCAGACCGCGTCGGTACTCCCTTGACAGGGCCTAGCGTGTCCTTTGTTAAGGTGTTGTGCTGCGACCGAACGCTGGTCTTCTTCCGCTGAACCTGGTGAGTTGTCCGCCGCAGATCCTGCCCACGACCCCCCGAGACGCGGCTGGCGACAGCATCAGCATGACCACGGGCTCCAGGAACACATTGCAGGCGCTGGTCAACATGGCCTCGCGCCTCCACCCGACGTTATCCCACCGCACGAACCCAACCACGTGCGAGGCGTTGTAGGGCGCGTAGCACACCACGAACACGGCCAGCGTGGTCGTCGACACCGCCAGCACCCGCCGCTTCCCGGCCGCCGGCAGCGCAGAGCGCCACACCAGCGCCACGCAGCGCAGCGTGCAGAAGGTGGTGACCGCCAGTGGCAGCGCGAACAGCGCCACGGCCATCTCCAGGCGCAGCGGCAGCAACACGGCCAACTGGGAGGCGTTGAAGCCGTCGTAGCAGCCCTCCGTGGGGTGCACGAAGCCGGGCCCCCCCTCGACCGCCAGGCCGACGCACAGGTGCAGTAGCACGAGCGTCCACAGTGCGGCGCTGACGACGCAGGAGATGCGCGCGCGCCGATAGCGCTTGTAGCTGATGGGGAACGCGATGCCGAGATAGCGGCCCGTGGTCACCGCGGTGATGATAAGGCAGCTACCGTACAGCGAGGAGTAGAGGAAGAAGGCGTACACGGGACACAGGGCCACGGGCAGCGCCCACGTCTGCAGGAAGGTCTCCAGGGCCTTGACGGGCAGCCAGGCCACTAGCGCCAGGTTGGCCAGGCACAGGTTGAGGGCGTAGACCACGCCGGGCGTGGCGCCGCGCTTGCGTGCCTTGCGCACGTAGACGAAGAGCACAAGCAGGTTGGCGGGAAGGCCCAGCAGGAAGGTGAAGCAGTAGACGGACAGGGCGACGCAGTCGACCACCGCGACTTGCATCGTCAGGGCAGCCTGGTAGAACAACGACACAGAGAGGTCGTGACGCATCCAGGTCACATGGTAACAGCTTGAATCACGCACGCCAACGCCAACTCAAGACAAACTGATCGTACCCCCCCCACGCGATAATCGTCCTGCATTAAGTCCTTTGCCTGCCCTTTTGATCTTTTAATGAAGGACACCTGTTGAAGAGAAGATTTGTGCCGCCAACAAGTGAACTGACCTGCTACGATTAGATTAGCGTGACGGTGACCGTTGAAGATTGGTTGGATCTCTCTCACCTCCGCCACCACCACAGACGACACAGGAATAGAGGGAGTGAAGCAGCCGTTGGTGGGCATGAAGGGGGCGAGGTGCACACGACATTATGACGACGGAGAGGGGCAGAAAAACAGAGATAGCCGTTCACCGAGATGCAGATGACATTTAGCAGCAGGCACCAATAGTGGCTTAATTGCCCCGCGCAGGGAAGGCGACAGACAGGTGGCATCTGGAGCCTTTAGTGAAATGATTCAGAATAATTCATCTAGTCAGGAAGCCTGTGTACACCCCATTAAGGCAACGCCAGTCTAAACCAACTAGAGAGGCAGGCAGTAAATGCATAAACTGCTGGACATGATGTCCAATTCAAGAGGATGATGGTTTGGGATCTAGGTCAGCTTATCAAGTGTGAGAGTTGAGAAAATGGAGGAATACACAAATAAAGCACTTTATCATTCGGCTGAGTGATCCCCATAAAAAGAAAAAAAACTGTTTTTCTTCATTTCACAAGTTGACAACAGGGATGTTGTCTTGGCAGGTGTTATTTAAGATTTCAGATTATCTGAAAAGATATGAGATTATCTTTAAATTATATTCTAAATATATTCTCAATACACCTTTTTAGTAAATGTAACATTTATTAACATGATATTGCTGCAAGACTTTTGTTACCGGACTGTTGTCTTTTTTCTTTGAAACATTAAAGGTGGAGTCAGGTATTCTGGTGATATTTGAACAAAAACACCTCCCTTCAACGCTCCTTCAGAAGCTCTGCCTCACACATCGAACACACCAGGATAGGACAATGTTATGGGGTGCAGTCTGCACCACTTTGTTTGTGTTCATATTTACAGAGCCAAGGCTGCGTAGAAACACCAGAGTATTTTTTCAGATTCCATCTCTATTTGAAAATATTGCTCGTCACACGAATATAGGAAATGTGCATCATATTGAAATACGGTGAAAATGCATTAGGTCTATGTTTTTTTAACGTAAGAAATAGAAAACCACTTGTAGACATAACTGAGGGAGAGTCTGTGTTGGTCTTTTACTACATTGTTTTAATATAAAACCACATTTTATTTGTACCTAAACCATAAGACAAAGTTCACATCATAACAGCCGTGTACACGCTCCAGACAGCCCCTGCTCATCAAACATTATAATGAGGATAAACAGAGTCATTAAGGGCTAATGTTTGATAAGTCATGATAACAACCAGTGCTGCATCTGAGTGCATCCTTTTTTAAACCCAGGTAAAACAATCCCTAGCAAAACCTAAAATTCAACACTAGAAATACACAACATACACACAAACGAACAAAAGAAAATTGTTATTATGCAGACAATTTGCTTTTAGGCCAAAGTAAATCATTACAAACCTTAAATACATTTTTTTTTTGTTTTTTTACGCTAATATATATAGAAATGAAAAGGTGTCAATAGTAGTCATATAGTACATTTTCTCTATGACTATTGTAGGGCTATAATACACACATTTTAAGATTAAGCTAGTCAAAACTAGGAGGAGTTATACTAAAATCAGATTGGTTTTAAACATGTCAAACTACTTCAAAAGCCCCCACCCACGTTTATGACGTGTTATTTGACCTGCTCAGGCCCGGGCTGCGTCTGGCTGAATCAGCAACTCCAGTTTGCTTCTGCCGCAGGAGTTGACGAGCGGCACTGCAGAAGACGGCTCCGTGGAGGCGTCGGCCGTAGACGTGAGCCGCCCGCGTGTGTCCATGGTGCGCCGCTCCAGAGCCAACGCCTCCTGCTTCCTGGAGAGGTCATGGGTCATACGGGCGTGGTGGAGCTGCATCCTCTGCAGAGAGTGCCTAGGAGGGGATGGAATAGCAGAGGGGAGGATCTGGCCTGGACACTTATGGTGCATTCCATTGTATTCGCAACAAAACGACCTCCGACACACAGATGGAACTCAAGGCATTCAAGTCGGAAACTCGGGCAAGATATATCAAGCCATAAACAGACACGAGACATGAACACACATGACAAAGGGAGCAGCCTTTGTGTTGTGAAACATTGTGTAAGCATGTAGTCAAGTCTACTAGCCTACCCCTTCAGTCTCTTTTATTGTCAGCTTGGTGCGGGCGGCCATGTTTTCTCTAACAGATGCAGTGAGACAGATTTATATTGGAATTTCGGAAATACCTACTCGGAAATATCGACTTCCGACTTGCAATGGATAGCAGCATTATCCAGTTAGCCCCACTAAAATGTAATATAATTAAGTGTTTCAGGCTTTTATAAATGCTTCAGTAGAGCTAATAGCTTGCTATACAGTACAGCATTTATGTGATGTGGTATGGACTTCAGTATGTTTGCGCCCAACCATATAGGGATGGCGTTAGCATTTGTAACAGAGCAACAACTGACCGCAGTTACAGAGAAATGCTTCTACTTGGACAGTCAAACTTGGACCGCATTGGACTTCTAACCCTTAATTTCCACCTGCGCGTCTCTGTCGAATTACGGCTCCGTCACGGATCCCTTGTCAATGCAAGTGAACCGCCAAAGCGTCCCAGGAGCGGTGCAAAAGCGGCTCTCCGCTCGGCTCACGAAAAAATAGGCGGCAGTTCTATTTTTGACTAAATGCGCTTCTGGCACGCTCCTGAAAGCGATCAACGGCCAATCAGAAAGATTACTCATAATTCCTGTTTGGTTTGTTGCTATGGAAACAAAGATATTCTGACACGTTGCCGGCATAGGGCAGGATGCAGTGCAGAGGATGGAGAAAAAACGTAACAGAGACCCGCCCGATTGAAATCAGGCGCAAGAAAAAAATATATAGATATATAAATAAATGGTACGTAGAGATTCCAATGTGTAAATTCACAATGCCGGTTGGACATCATGTGCTAGTGTAAGTGTTGTCCACTCACCTGGCCTCAGACAGCTTCTGCTTCAGTGCGCTGATGGTTGCATTCAACTGATTCACCTCACCAACCAGGCAAATCTGAACCTGGGGATTCATAGGAGGTCAGAGGTGTAATCTAGCTGCTGCTAGTCTCAGCCTCTTCCGCTCATCAGCACTGCGTCACATAGGCCACCCTGTGCTGAACGTCTGATGCATATGCGCTCGACACGGGACTCTCTGACTTTCGGGAAGTAATACTGCCGGTTTACATTGGCTGTTCGCATTGTCACTTACAAGAATTTCTCCGTAATTTCCGGTGCAACAATAGTGCAGTGCTTTATTCACTCATTCATAATCAAACATGTATTAATAGTAATAGTAATTAGTACCCGTAGCCTACACAATGTGCAGATTTACACGACCTGCAAACAGACAGAATTCTGTTGTTTAGTTTTTTTTGTCGCAAGTTTAACGTCTGACTTGGTCATTGAGTTATGTACTTGGTCGCATGTCAATCAAAACACCTTGCTTGCTAAGTAGGCGGGTACTGACGCAGTTAGCCAGCGCTGTGTCCCAGACTTATGTAAATGCTGGCTCTGCGAGACTAGCTAGCTACACACACACACACACACATGCATTGACAACATTTCTAACCTACACTAATCGGAGCCAGATAAGATTTTGGATTTAGATTAAAATAAGTCACAGGCTTTATGAAATATAAATACAAACACAAGGTTGAGTCAGCGATGCTGGAGAAGAATTGCTGATATTTGAACTCGTATCAAAACAAAAAAACGAAAATGTGAAAAGAAGAAGGGGAAAACACCTATTCCTTTCATGCAATAAGGCGTTTCTATCATTTGGCGGGTACAGTGTGGGCAGCTAGTGGGTAGATATTCACTGAATTTGACAATGAGTATAGTTTACATTCGCAGATGCCACCTTTAACTATTGTAAAATCTAAAGTTTTGACCACTTATACATAGTCTATGGTGACGTCACAGAGGGTTTGTCTTTATATATACAGTCTATAGTGACGTCACAAAGGGTTTGTCCATTTATTTATACAGTCTATGGGTGACGTCACAGCGGGATTGACCATTTAAATGTAGAGTCTATGGGTGTACCTCGTCCCTGCACAGGTCCATGCCGGGCCTCATGGCTCTGTTCTCCAGCCTAGTGTGGACCAGCTTCAGTGAGCCTGTCTTCGCCTGGAGGTCCTTGTCCAGGCCACGTATGTCTGCTTCCATTTCTGCCATTTCATCCTCAGTCTGTGACAGAAATGTGATTATTAGCGATCGGCAATACCAAAACCAATAATTATATCGACGCCAATACCGATGCAAATTAAAATCACTGCTTTAGGACGTACTCACACTTGGCCCAGTTAAACCGTGCCCGAGCTCGTTTGACCCCAAAGTCCGGTGCGTTTGACTGTAAATCTGGTAGCTCATTGGACATCAAGGACATATTCCAGTGGAACGATTATGTGGACTAAATAGCCAAGTAGCCAACCTAATGTTTTGGAGTAAGCGTGCCCTGGCCCTGAAGGTTAACTGCAGTGTGAGTGCAGGCCAGCAGGGGAGGTGGGGACAATCCTGCTCGGGCACGGTTCAAGGCTACTGGGCCTAGAAGTGTGAGTACGCCCTTAATTGACTGCAGAAGAAGAAAGCAGACAAGCTTGAAAGACAGGCTTACATTCTTGAGCTGCCACTCCAGATCACTGCGGGCCCTCTCCTCATTATGAGTGCGTTTGCGCAGTGCAAACTCAGTGGCTCTCTGCTGGTTCTCCAGTTCATTCTGCAGCTAAAACCACGATTAACATATTAGCTTTATACCTGCTAGTCAGCCAGATCATATGACAACCAGTAGACAGACCTGGACATTCTATGCACGGGTAAGAAATGACAGAAACCTGCTCTACAGAGAACATATGGTTTGTATTCGCCAAGTGAGCCGAGGCTGACCTCTATCACTAGCCTTGTGAGACCAGCGTCAGTCTGGAGAGATTCAAATCCTTGCAACTGCGTCAGAGTAACAACTGAGCTGACCAATCAATGAGCGTCGTGCTGATAACTACGGACGTGGGTTGTAGGTGTGACGACAGCGAAGGCTACTTGAAAACAACTTCAACACATCACGGACAGACAGGTGGGCTCATACAATCAACTGCAAAGTATTT
Source organism: Forbesichthys papilliferus (assembly GCA_025399855.1). Taxonomy (NCBI): domain Eukaryota; kingdom Metazoa; phylum Chordata; class Actinopteri; order Percopsiformes; family Amblyopsidae; genus Forbesichthys; species Forbesichthys papilliferus. The sequence continues at coordinate 4,338 of JAODOY010000241.1, read as the reverse complement.
TCTGCAAGTTGGAGCAGTTTCGGTGGAAGGCTCCCCAGATGGACTCGTGTCTAACCATCCATGTGGCGTGTCAGACTACTCTATCGCTGCACAATCATGGCAGTAGTCTCTACATTGTTTGGCCCCAGATCAGTGTTGGGCAAGTTACTCAGGAATGTCATAAGTTACTATTTACTTATTGCTCCTTCAAAAAGTAATAATATTACTTTACTTATTACTGGGTAATAAAAGTAATTAGTTACAGTACTCTGTATATTACTTTCACAATCACTACCCTGTCTCGCCCCTTCTGAAAAATGACAACCTGCCAACTCGTTTAAGAAGTGTCTCTTCATTGGAACATTAATTAACCTTAGAAGTCAAAATGAAAACATTGCAGCCTCTCAAACCAGATGATTGACAGGTTGGTTCAATTAGCCTACCCTAAGTTTGATAGGACCAGAAATCTAACGCAGTAATGCAGCATTACTTGGATTAGTAATAGTAATTTTTAAAACATATGTACTGTTTGTCCTGTCATAGCGCGTCTCATAATTCCTTTTAGGATTTGTTTTCTTTTTGATTTGTCACATACAGTATGTGATACTGAAAGGCGGAATGAGGAATTATGTAGAAAGCTCCATCAGATGCATCTCCCCACACATTGAAAATGCATGACAAATTTAGGGTAGGCTAGCATATTTGTGTGTTTTTTACAGAGCTTACAGAGCCTGTACTGTGTTGTTATAATAACTGTGGGTTGTTATTTCAGCGCGCATATAGATACACTTTACTATGATGGCCCTTGTGACCAGCAGGCATATGAATGAAGCCACTATGCAGGTCGGACCAACAGGGTTTACGTCACGCACCGCGGGGCACTCAAACCTCACTCAAATTTCTTCCACAAATGCTTTTTGTATTTATTTTATTTATCCTTTTCTGCTCTTATGTGTTTAGCACTTTAGTATTAGGCAATTAGGTATTCAGGCCATTAGAACCTTTGTTTGGTGATTGAATGATATTCAGTTTTGACATGGTATTCTAATAGAATATTGGTTGCTTACCATTTCTGGTGCATGACCATACCTACATGTAAGTCGCTTTGGATGAAAGTGTTTGCCAAATGTCGTAAATATAAATGTAGCGGAGCAGTTCTCCGTCGGAGAGAGGGCGAGTGTGTGCGTGGGAGTGTCCTGCTATTGTTTCCCAGAGGGTGGATGGAGCATATTTACACAGCGAGGTGTGATAAAATGGTGCAAGACTGGGGTCAGATTCATAGGCATGTTATTCAGAGATCCGTACTGCTCTGCCAAACAACTCTTCCCCCGTCTCCCAACAGCGGGGGCCTGAAGACAATCTGCAGGTAGATCAATGTATCTTTCACTGCACTATTGCTCTTAGTTATATTTGGTAGTACATTATTCTATAATGTTCCTTCAATAATGAACCATCATCTTTTTTTTTTTACACTCGATTGTGATGCTAATATTTGCTAGCTTGATAAGTGGGCATAGGGGGAGGGGTAGAACATTGTGCAGGGGCTCTGTAGGCAGAGGAGTAGAAGGGTGGCGGTGGTGCAGTGGTAGAGCGGGGCGATCGGTGAGCAAGAACTCGCTGGTTTGAACGCTGCTAACTCCTCACCAAGTATCGAGGTGTCCTTGAGCAAGACACCTAACCCCAACTGCTCCCGGTGGTCAGGTGTCTCCTTGCATTACTGACATCGCCACCGGTGTGTGAATGGGTGAATGTGAATGCAAATAATATAAAGGGCGTTTGATGAAACAAGCGCTATATAAATGCAGTCCATTTACCATTTAGTAGAGATTAGTGCGTGTTACTCAGCAGTACGCTGTGGGAGGGGCATTGATTTTGTTGTCATACCGGTTTCAACCACAAGGGGTAATTAATGACAAAAATCGAACAGTAGCTTTAATTGATTTTAAGTATTAGAACCGCACAAGGTAACTGTGGGGTGCACAATTACATTGTTGCGGCTCTATTCATGTTCCCTTCATTCCAACTGCCAGTCTGTCCTTCCCAACTTTCGCGAGCTTCTTTTGAGCATCTCCCTTTGCCTCGATTGGTCTACCCTCTTTCTCTCATTCCTCTCCTCTTCTTCATCTCTCCCTCGCTCCTTGTTCCCGTCTACCTTTCTCTCCCTCCATTTGTCGTGGATAACTGTGGCCTCGATAGCGTATGAATCTGCCACCGTCCATCCCAAACAGCAGGTAATGGATTGAGTGTGAGAACCTGATCTGGCTACAAATGAACCCCAGCTGAGTGTCAGAGTGGGCGAACAAAATGGATTCTGTAAAGCTCGCCTATAATAACACACTGTCATGGGAGCGAGCTTCGTCTTCACAGATCTGAATGGTCGGCCCCACGATCCCTCTCACATGCATCCACTGCGCAAACACACACACACACACACACATTTTGTTGACTACTTGGTTAAAAGTGATTTTGCTGTTAAATATCTCTTCACCTCCCTTCAAAAAAAGTGGCATTGCCACCCATGAGCTTGCAACCGAGCTAAATCCAAACCAAAACAGAATTAGATTCCTAGCTCTTTGGTTATTTTGAAATTGTTTCCGTTTTTTCAGATCCCAATACCTCTTCAGGGGGATCCGGCATTTTCAAAACCGCGGATAAGGTTCTCCAATAACACGTGAGAGTACATAGTCATTGTATTAAGTTGGATGGATGTTTGAGCTCAAAGCACAGATCAATAAGGTTTAACATGCACGCACTATCTTGTTTCGACATTAGCATAGACTGAAACACTGGAGGTGTATTGTAATATCCACTGAGTTCAGGGTCACATACCTAGAAACCAATATAAACCAACATCCCGTCTATGAATTATGGATGGAGATGAAATACATGTGCTCTGCCTGTGTCCATACAGGGGATATGATTTACAGTCCCCTTAGAAATATGTCTCCCTTTATGGCAGGTGATATTGCAAACGTCTGGTGTTGTTTTGTGTCGTGTGATTTACATTTTGAATTTACATTTCTGTAAAATGGTAAATAAAATAAATAAAATGGCAAGCGTAATTTTTTACGGCATATTACAGTAGAAAAGCATTTGTACATGACATTTCAATCAGGCAGATACAGGTGTTACCTGGTTGGTGTTACTTGATTCTAATATAATAGTTTGCTTTAGTTTCCCCAGGACCTGTAATTAAAATGTGTTTATCAGTTGGAATACCATGCCTTGCCAGAAAACTGCGGCGTTTTGCCAGTTGGAGAAATATGTGTGTGTGTGTGTGTGTGTGTGTGTGTGTTTGTAGCTATGCGTGTGTGCATATGTATGTGTGTGCGCGTGTTTGTGTGTGTCACTAAAATGCTCGCCAACATAAGTGTGTGTGTGTAGAGATGTGCATGATTGTGTATGTGTGTGTGTGCGTGCACGCACGAACGCTTTTTGTGTGTGTGTGTGTGTGTGTGTTAGTGCGTGCCACGAACGCTTACGCAGTATGTGCGTGCATGGCTGTGTGTGTGTGTGTGTGTGTGTGTTAATGCTTGGCCTCAGCAATAATGGGGCAGTTTGCCTGGCCAGAAGCAGTGCATTATGGGAAGCGAAGCGAACAGGAGGCCAGGACACCTGTCTATGACCCCCCCCCCCTCCCCCCTCCCTCCTCCCCCCTCCCGTCCCAGTGCCCCCCAGCTGGGGAGAGAGAAGCGCAGGCCTGGATACGAGAAGCCAGGTAAGTTGAACCTAAACCTCCTTCTAATAACCATCCGGGTAGTCCAGAAACTTCTGAAATCCTACTGCACCTTATCTCGGTTAAGGATGACATTTAGGATTTGGGGTATTACAGAAGCATGTTTCCTTACGGCATTCATGAATAAAACTATATATCTTAGCCTAAGACTTTAGCCATTACAGAACCGTCATAACGCAGGGATTTCCCAAGTTAACAATTCTAAATTGAGATGTCATGGAATAACTGCAGGATCGTCCGTTTTAGACATGTGGTTGCATGTTTGGCAGTAATTATGACATTATGACAGCTTCTTAATTAGGCTAGGACAAAGCCTTGAGTTTAAGAATTGCTTCTGTAATATAAAGATATGATTTTTCTTATTTTCTTATTTTTCTTATTATTTTACTTAAATTAAGATAGGACAAGCAGTTAGGATATTTTACTGTAAAACGGCCCCAGATCTCTCAAGCTACAGTTAAATAGAGGCGGTACTGAAACATTTCAGTCAAACTTCATTACTGTATATCAGGGGTGCCCAACCCTGGTCCTGGAGAGCTACCGCCTTGCATGTTTTAGATGTCTACCTGCTCCAACACACCTGATTCTAATGAATGGCTCGTTATCAGTCTCTGCAGAAGCCC
>JAODOY010000240.1:12500-13919 GCA_025399855.1 Forbesichthys papilliferus | reverse complement strand
TGAGCAGATGCAATGGGTCACATTGTAAGTCGGTAAAACCTACTCCGAAATATCGACTTCCGACCTGCAATGGATTGCATCGTAAGTGTACTGTCGAAAACCAGCCCGATCCTGGGGTGATTTTTTACGGTTTAGTGCTGTTTTCAGTCCATAAAATGCTGGGTTTTTTTTCATAAAAACAAGAATTTTGTTATTATTTGTTATTAACACCAGCATTGTTGTGTCTCATCACATAAATCATATTACTTTGTTTACAGCTCAAAAAACACGTTTTATGGTGCAGTTACACTTTAAACAGAAACATTTATGTTTATAAATATGTTTATTGAAATTGTCACATGCTCACTCATGCTTTTCACAGTAGGTTATATTCTAATTGACGGTTGACTGTTGGTCGTTTGCTTACATTTAGCGACAGTTTTACTGGCCTTGAGGAATGGGTCAGTCGGTTTCATTAGATGGATAATATAAGAACCATATCGCTCAATATTTTAATTGTACATTCGTGTGCACAACTGATGTTTTATACAGAACATTGAACATTTATTAGAATTAGAATACAATACACTTTGTTGTTCATAAGGAATTCGTTTTTGGGCTCATATAGCATATAACACAACAAAGAAAAACTTCTTTGCCTGGTGCACCAGCTTTAAGTAAAGGAATAAGTAAGGAATTGATGGGTTACTGTGACTTTAAACTTAAAATTCAAATCTCTCCCCACATATTTCCGCAGTGTGATCTACTGTGTGCCAGAACTCTTCTTGACTCTTCTTCTCGAAACTTCCTCTACTCTCATCAGCTGCCTTCAATCACTCGCCGTTGCTTTCCAAACATTCCTCCCACCGCTGTGAGTCACAGAACAGAATATCGCTTCAACACTGGACCACAGTTGAGCACACGGCCCTTGTAAACAGCACACGTGAGCATGGAAGCAAAACTCAGCGGTTGCATTGACATCAAGCATGTGTCCCCCATATCTTTACACAGAAGTGTCGTGTTCATAATTCCAACGTTGTTAATTTGACTTAAGCCTCCTGTTCATGCTTGTAAGATTGGTTGTTACTGTTATGGACATGCTGTGGGGAAAACCCATCCAAGAATAATAATGAACCCTTTTGACCCCAATTCAGAAAATAAAGTAGGCCTATATAATGAAGAATGTAAGGAATTGATGGGCTACTGTCACTTTAAACAACAAGGCAAATTCAAATCTCGACTTAACAAAATGATAAACACTTTTGTTTTTGCCCCCATTTATCATGAGCTAAACTCAAAGATGTAATACTTTCTCTATGTACATAAAAGGTCTATTTCTCTCAAATATTGTTCACAAATCTGTCTAAAGCTCTGTTAGTGAGCACTTCTCATTTGCCGAGATAATCCATCCACCTCACGTGTGTCACATCAAGCAGATCA
>JAODOY010000240.1:0-10000 GCA_025399855.1 Forbesichthys papilliferus | reverse complement strand
TTCGGCACCCTCCTAGACTTGTTTCTTTTTGTAATGTTACCATATCCAGGTCAAGCTGTGGATTGGTTATTGCAAACACTATTTGACATATTCAGTAAAATGCCATTTTGTGTTAAGATGAAGAGTACAGTATAATCATATGGTTATTCATATAAGTCTCTGGCATTATCACTATAGTTGTAACTATGGAACATGGAACATATAAGCCTAAAAAAGTTGGAGCACTATTACAATATTTTGTTTACTTTCAAATGCTGCCTTTGGACCATATGACTAGATGGTATTTATGTATCACAATTAATTACATAAAGCCTGTGATTGAGATAACTGTATTAATCGACTGATATACAATATACAAATTCAATCATTTTGACAAATGTGGCAATAATCAAAACAGCTAAGTAATAGGCCAGATGGTTTAGCAATTCTTTTAAATTAATGTTCTGCAGACTTTTTCATTTGCTTTATAAAGCAGAATAAATGTAATTTAGATATAATCACAGCCGTCATAGGTGTGCACTTCAGAACAAGTGCTCTCCATCTCCTCTATCTTCAAAGACAACCATACCCTGGGTGTGATGCTCTTGCGAATGTAGTCGTCAGTATTATAGCACATTAACCTGTGGCTTATTTAATGGTCAGTTGCCTTTCTTGTCGCTGAGATTTAATACACTTTTATGTGTTTAATACACAAATTATTGGGCCACTTTATTTGAAAGGTACAGATTTCAGAGAAAGACCTTCTAGGTTTTCTTTCATCATCACTGTATAAAATATATTTATATTACTATAGTTTCTTCTACATTTGAATAACTCACATTTATTAAAACATTGCACATTGCATCCATGTGTGCTTTGATTGGCATTTAAAATGGAAAGTTATAATATGAAAAACAGAACTTTGCCTGCATTAAACATTGTGTGTACCACTTTGATGGTATTAACAATAAAGGTTTCCATGCCAGGGACACTTTGTTATTTTATATTTATTTTAAAAGAACAAAATGCTGCTATAATCATATAATGATGACTTTAATTAATATGTATGTCCCTCTTTTAAAAAGCCTGGTGTAGACGTTTAATGGGCTCTTGCTATTTAGAACAATGAGGACAGTGTGTATACTCGTGCACAGATGTTTGTCTTCGGTCATGTGGACTGGGCACAATATTCAAGCAATGCTGTTTATTAAAATGTAATTATGTTTTATAAGTATTCATAATGTATGCCCACTGTGTTATTATCAACAGCCATATAGCTGAACAGTGCAAACAATCATTTATTGGCTATTCACAGGAAACAAGAACTACATCGAGATTGGTCATGAATCAAACTATATCCTATAGGCTACCAAAAGCAAATAGTTTTCGTCAATTAAATTAACACAATGTGCAAGCACAGTGGCCTTGATAAAAAAAAAAGAAAAAAAAGTTGTTTCAATAGAGAAATATTACCCCCTACAACCCCTTGTTTTTTTTTCGGCACCACAATGTCTGTCTGGCATAGCCTAAGCCTAGTTCAATTCAGAATGGAAACAGGAGTCTTGCGGGGGGAAAAAATAAATATTAATTTATTGACACAGGTTAAAAACAGGTTAAAATATTATTTTGATGTTATTGTTTGCTCGATAGGCACAAAAACTAAGTAATAGCCTATAGGCATTTACAATACTGATGCGCACATATCTTAAGTACTATGATATAGTATGATCCCGTAAGTATTACGGGAGAGAGTTTAGAATTTTCCAAACTGCAGAACTTTAATTTGGAAAGTAGATTGCTATGATATAATGCTGCCATCCCACGGTTGAAATAAATAATAGATAGGTCAATAGCTGGATGAGGTCAATAACTAGATGAGATTCTCTGCTGTCACCTATTGGCTAACATGAGTAATTGCACTGAGGACATTGCTGAAGTTGGGTGAATGGTCTCTGTCGTGTTGAAGGTTTGCTCTTTCAAAAGCCAAACGTCTTTTAAAGGTATGCCTACAAATAACTTTGTATGAACGCGTGGTTCACATAATGTGGAAGTCCTTTATCTGATTCATATTAGTGTTTTATTGTGGCTTATTGTTATCTATAGGATACCAAATAGGATAGGTAAGCCTACCTCTAAAAAAATATGTAATTTAAACCTTCGGTAAAGAAGGTTATTCATTAGATTTGCACATTAAAATGCTAGAGGCATGTTGCAGAGAATTTCCCTAATGGCAAATACACTGTATGACTTCATGTATTGCATCTGTGTTAGCTTCGCCATTTCACATCTCCAGAAACAAAAGGTGCATCTACAGTTATGTTAGCCTAGTCTAATATGTAAACACTTTGCTAGTTCAAGAGTTTATTTGCATTTATTCCCATACAGAGTATACAAGTGAACCAAATGCTGTTTCTCACATTCCAAAGTGCAATACTACACAACATAAAATACAACATGCATCACAAGACTCAACGCAACACAGAAACTAAGTGGATTGCCATGACAGTAGATCTTACAGTGTGGCACAGTGTGTAAGTGATTTCAGCACAGGGTCGGCTCCAAGGGCGGGCATTGATGGGCAATGCCCCCCCCAATTGAATGCTTTGCCCCCCCCAAACAAATATTTTCTATAACATTATAACGTGAACATAATTGTGACACCAATGTTGTTGTTGCTCATGGTGTGTGGATACCTGTATTTCTCCTGTATATTCAATTGGACTGGTTGTCTTATTCAATATAAAGTCTTATTTAATAGGTATATCCCATTACGTGAATAACACGCCGGCTGCACCTTCCTGCAGAATATGTAGCTGTTCTTATTTTCACTCATTTGCTTTGTTAATGTGTGTGCCCCCTTAAAAAACTGAAATGCCCACCCATTCCCATCATCCAACCCGGCCTTGCTTCAGCAGACAGTGTGTAATTGCTCAATATTAGCACCGCAGCAAGCAAATATCTACAGTGGGAAAGTGGGTCAAAGCTGAAATGGAACTGGAATACATACTCCTGTTGGCTCCCATTTTGCCCAATGGCAAAATAGGACTGGATGATGCCATTGTATAACCTTTTCCTTTGGACAGACACTCAAAAGAGTGAAGGCAGAAAATGCACATGACACATTTAGACAGTACTGTGCTGACATTTTATAGTACATTTTATAGTCCATCTTGTGTCAATCTTGTCATAGAAGACAGGGGCTTCCAAACATTTCCATGCCAATAGCATTAGCATTTGGCCGGGGTCCCCTTTCAGAAAACCCCTTACATAGTGTCTATGCCTGCCTAGTCTGTCCAAAGTTATGTGGAATCAGCATTTTGAAATGCCTGTCATGCTTATATTGTGGAGTAAAACAGTGTGCCAGTTTCATGCATCTTTGTCAAACATGTTGTGCAGCTGGTCCCTGCTGTGTATCTTAAGGAAGTGGGTTTTAGCTGCCTGCCTGCCTCAGCAACCTAGGCAAATTAGGTTCAGTTAACCTTCACTTTTGTCAAAGTGGACTGGAGGATTTCAAAGGGAGTTGAGTTTATGGTAATTTTCTGTTCAAAGTTCACGTAGATAAAGATGCCATCGATTACTACACAACAATGTTGACTTTTCAAAATAGGTCAAATTGCCTATATATATTTTTGTAGGTGAAACAATATACTATTTTGTTTTTATTGTATTTTTAAGGAAGTAGTCTACCATGCTCACAAATAGAATACAAACCAAAATTGATATGGATACAGTTGCCTAGCTCCTAGTAATATCATAGCTAACCGGTCGAACCTGAACTGGCAACCATATAATCACATTCTCAGAAATTAACGACCGTCAGAATATATCACATCAAGGCTAAATTATTTGAGTTATCGACTCAGCGACCACAAACTATAAAAGTAGTTAGATATTTTAATTAAGGCTTTTTCCAAATAGCCATATAATAATATAGGACTAGGCTTACAGCCAGTTGCAGTATTTGATTTACATGTCCTTCTCGTATTACACAATAAGTAGGTAGGACACTGATTCGTTCACTGGGAGCCATGTGTGTTCCCGTTGGCTGGATTGTACACGTCAGCATGCAGCCAAGAAGTCACCAGAAGATGGTTCATAGTTTTATCATCGTCTTCCTGTTCGCAGCGCAGTGACACAATACGAATTTATTTTGGTAAGTCATTTCGATTCGTTTTGAAACGAGCGCTTTTCCAAGACAGATATGCAGATTGTTTTTGTGTGTTTTACAGGTGCTGCCGAAAAGTGGAATTGATATTTCGCAGTTGCAACATCTATGAAACAATCTGTGGAAGTAAGACGTCAATCTACCTTTGACAGTTATAAACACCCCTGGAAGAACTGGCGTTTGTCGGCGGCGAAAGTGACATTTACAATGGAGACTATCTCGATAGTCCGATGATCCAAAGCCATTGTTATTAAGCACCAACACTACAGACACTTTAGCGAAAATGAGGTTTCGGTTGTTTAAGAAAAATGTGCTCGTTTTGTTGGTTGTTTCCTGTGTGATCATCACGCTCTTCTTTTCAACACGTGTATTAATCGTTTCTGAAGATTCAAGTGGCTCTATTGAAGAAAAGATCCAGGGAACAGCGTTGAAATTTGACTTTAGGTCTTTGCCTGAGTTGACAAAAGCCGTTTACAGTGCAAATTACAAGCAGTCGATACTCAATGCAAATACTTTTCCAGGTGAGCCCGAAATGGTCATAGTTGTGCAGGTTCACAACAGGCCAGAATACCTCAGACTGTTTATCAGGTCGTTAGAAAATGCTGCTGAGGTCCGTAGCTTCCTATTAATCTTTAGCCATGACTACTTCTCAGAGGAAATAAATGCCATTGTGCAAGGCATAACTTTCTGCAAAGTGCTGCAGATCTATTTCCCGTTCAGCACTCAGCTGTATCCTGACCAGTTTCCGGGGCAGGATCCACGGGACTGTCCTCGCGATATATCCAAGGACAAAGCCATCAAAACAGGATGCCTGAATGCTGAGCACCCTGACTCGTACGGTCACTACAGGGAATCACGCATCACTCAAACCAAACACCACTGGTGGTGGAAGTTGCATTTTGTGTGGGAGCGAGTGAAAGCCATGCAAGGCTACAGTGGCTTTGTTGTCTTTCTAGAGGAGGACAACTACATCTTGCCTGACATCTACAATTTCTATAAATCTATAATTCATTTTAGAAAGACCAAATGCCCCGACTGTGATATGCTGGCTTTGGGCAACCACGATGCTCTGACAGATTTTACCTCACTGTCCAATAAGGTGTTGACAACTGGGTGGATGTCCACCAAGCACAACATAGGAATGGCCATATCTAGAGAGGTCTACTACAAGCTCATGGGCTGTAACAGTGACTTTTGCACCTACGACGACTACAATTGGGATTGGACACTGCAGCACCTCTCTGGCGTGTGCATATCGACGCCGCTCAAAGTGCTGGTGGCCCGGGGTTCCAGGGTTCTTCACACCGGGAACTGTGGCCTTCACCAGAAGGAGAACTGCGATCCAGTGTGGGCCTCACTAAAGGTGGCGAAGTTGCTTCAGAGTGCCAAGGAAGGCCTCTTTCCTCCATCTCTTGTCAGCAGCGGTGCAGAGCCAGTGGAGCACAAGGCACACATGAAGAATGGAGGGTGGGGAGATGTCCGAGACCATATGTTATGTAAAAACTATGCAAAACGTCTATAGATTATGTATTTAGTCAATTAAGACTGATACATGTTGTTTTTAATTTTGTTTCCAGGGTTCCGAGGCTAGATTCTGTCTGATTTAATTTTTATATTTTTTTTCACGTGTTTGTGATATCTTAGGGTTTTGTCAAAAAAACTTGGATAAATGTTCAGATGCGAGAGTCTTGTTTTTGTGTGATTATCTTATAATTATCTCTCACCAAAGCAGCACAGTTGCCAAAGACCTTAATGTCTGTCATTTGTGAATGCAAGCAAATTCATGTATCATATTTTATAAGTTATTTTCTTGGGGCCTACTGTATGTTATGAAATTGATGTGGTGTGGTCTTCCATGTGTTGGGGAAACGGTCCTGAGATATGTTTGAGTAGATTACTGAATTACGTTAAGATGCTGCAGTTGTTTGCATGTGCTATCTACGGTACCATTTCATTAAAAACAAAATACACATGCAATGCACAAACCTATATGTAGGTTTATGACAATCAAATACACATGTAACTATTATATAATGATCAGTGGGGTAAACTAACATACATTTACTTTCTGCATCACAGTTCTCTCTCTGTGATTTGAACAAATGTTTCACAGAATGTCTTAGTTTTGAGAACTACAGTGATATAGACTTTACTGTTTATCTGATTTTGGTTTTGTTTTTTACTGTGACTATTGTTCTCTAAATGTACACGTACCACTAAAAGGTATACATTGGGTTAACAGACTATAATGGGGGTTTCAGTATATATATTTAAAAACAATGTATAGCAGATTTCATTCACATTGACAAAGCTTCATGTCCAGTATGAGAAAATAGAAAATGTTTGTACCAGTTTTCCTGAAAATGACCAATGTGCCTTCTGAGTTTTGCATTCATCCAATGTGCCTAATCAAGCTTTGTGATTTTTGATGATGATTTTGAGATGTTTACTGGAACTGTATGTAGGAAATTGTAGTCTTTGTTTTAAGTTGTGCAGAGATAAGAACACGGGTGTTTTGTTGATCTAATTACAAAGACAACGTCAGGATGGCTTGGTGCCTTCAATTTTTTTTGTGCTAGCTAGTTAACGTCAGTTACTGGTCGTCTGCCAAGATGCATGCTGTGACCTGTATTGTCCCACCACGTTAGAATGTGTCTACATATGAACATAACATAAAATGTTTTGAGTTTTCTAGCACACAATAAAAAGAATGAGACGTTTACTGACAGGGCTTCTCCACAATGTAAATAAAGAGGGCTTAGAATGTTAGAAGTATAGGCTACATACGAGTGTCATGCCTAAACATGTTCATCACTAGACATGTTTATTTCTCTAGTATATATTTTGTCAACAATAAAAATGAATTAACGGGGGGTTGTTAGTATGGCAACATCAATATCTTTGCGTAGTCTACTTGTTTTTTTTTTTTACATGAATGCTGAGTACATACATACGAGTGTATTATTTTCCTTTTTCTGGGACAATCATGTGACTGAATACTGCGCGTTGATTGGCCGGAGTATACTTTGTGTTTATTTCCTGAATTGAATTGTTCAGTCAGACTTCATAAGGGAGCTGTTTGAAACCCAGACAGTAAGTAATAGCGATCACAACATATTCATTCTGTATGTGATTCGTTTATTTTATCGTAATAAGATTTTAGACTATTGCTCGATGTCCTAGTTTTACAGTTGAATTCATTTACTTTTCACAGAAAGGCTAATGTTAGCCATCGCTTTAGCTTACGTAATTGCGCTTTACATTTAGCTGACACCAGGCTAATGTTTTTATCAGTTGTAATCAAAATAATTATAATAATTCTACCACGTTGTTAGTAATACAACCGTAAATGGCACATAGGCCCACATATCCAACGTTTTGTCCAAACGATGTAACGCTACCTTACTGTAGTTCGAGCTATATGGTATGTTAGCTAGCTGAAATCCTGTCAACAATGTACCTACAGGTATACATGATATACGTTATATTGTTGGTGGGACCAGCTTCTCCAGAATCATTATAATGCATTCATTACTTAATTGTAATGCAGCGTTATCGTATCTTTCATCAGCTTTAGGTGTGTCCGCATCTAAGAGACGGGATGGCACACTGGTTTCACAGAAACCCGTTGAAGGCAACAGCCCCAGTTTCTTTCAACTTCTATGGAGTTGCCGGCAGCCCTGCTGCAAATAAGATATGCAAGTATGTCTTATATATCACTTATACTTTGCTCTACACTATTATCTGAATAGAGTATTCATAATAACCATAGTATGTGTGAAACCATTGTGCAGATTATAATCATTGTTTTTTGTGATGTTACTACAAATGACTTGCTTATCAAACTATTTTAGTTATATAATCTATTATCAATTATTACCCTTCCAGTGGGGCTGTAAAATAAATGGTCAAAATGCTGTGAAGATGTTTTGATTCTCTTAATAGTTCATTAAATAACCCTCCCCATCATGCAGTGACTTGAGGACAAACCGAGCCAGGCTCCTGGAAATGTTCACAGATCAGACCTGCAACCATGAGATCATGAAAAATGCAACAGATGCGTACTTCTCTCTCTTACAAGGTGAATAAATGTGCATTGCATGACAGTAGAGGTTGTGCCGCTTAAGGTGTATTGTAATTATTGGCCCCTTCCAGCACTTTTCTATTGGTGCAAAATTGATTTAAACATGCAATCTTGCTGAGATTCAAATCTATTTTTTCAGGAGAGACTTTAGTCAACAAGTATCTCTAAAACAACATACGTACAACAATGTATAAAATAGAATAGTAGTTATATACAATTATACATGCGTACATACGGTAAAAGCCTCATTGGTCCAAGTAATCGATTAAATTAACTTCTATTAACAACCACATTCAGCACACTATTGGTATGTTTAACTTGACTGACTGACAAGTTAACTTAATTGTTTGCTGCGTTCTTGTACATATTCTCGTATACATTCACTGTTTTGTAGGCGTGGCAGACGGCAAACAACCGCTTTGTTTTTTTTTGTTTGTCTAATTTACCTATCCCAAGCACCGCCCTATTCACTTGTCCAACATTGTTACTGTAACTAGGTTGGACAAAACAGCATAATAGACTATTACAGGAAAACGGACCGTTTACGGGACATTCCATCAACAAACAAAAAAATCTCAACTGTTATTTGAGGACATGCAAAAAATGGGCGGGGCTTGGGATAGGTCAATTGTCCGATCCATAACTCTACTCCTGCCTGGTGATAAACCTGACATTCAGTTAATTGAACGTAAATGAAATGGAACACCTTTCTGAACATAACCATTATGTATATCTATATGTAAGATCTGGGAATTGGAACGCAGTCATTCGGTTAGAGAAACATTGGCCAAGCTGGATCTTTTTTCTGATTGGTAGGTCCAGTGTTTACCATGTTGTTTCACTAACACCTCTTGGTGTTATATACTGTGAAGTGCCCAGTCTGGTAAGAGAGGAAAATTGTAGACACGTAGCTTGCAAAATCAGGATCTATTACTTTAAGCAAGACGGTAATATTTTGAGTAAAAATTATGAGTACAGTAGAATTAGATTAATAGAAAAATTCAATAACATATGTTTCCCCTTTTTTTAACATTTATTTCCATTGTTCTGTTTTGCCACTAACAAGTCGCTGCTATTTATTGTTTGGTTGGTTGATTATATAATAGGCTTCATCATGTCCTTGGACGGAACGACTCAGGAGAATAAGATGAGGTTCATCCAGAACTTCAGATGGACTGACACCTTACAAGGAAACACTCCAAGGTGAAGATGTACATCATTTGAGAAACTATTTCTCAGACTTTACTGCACTACCTAGTGGGGTAGATGCCAATATTTACCCTGTGGCGAATATGCCAACAACTACTTCCTGGTACCCCTAAAAATAATGTATTTGGAACTTAAAACTTCCATCTCGCATAAGTGTACATGGTTAAAAATATACTAACAATATACACTTAGCGGCAACTTTATTAGGTGCACCTGTTAACTTGCTTATAAAAGGCACGGTCAGTCATTCTTGCTAACTTCAAGCTCAAATCAAAACAGTATTGCTCCTCCGTGGCGGCGGCGCCTCACGTCGAAATGCACTGTGAAGCAAAGCGTAGTGCTACGGCTTTGTTGATAAGAGCGGTGTTCGACACTTTGTTACTGTTTACAGAGCTAGAGCTGTGTAGAAGTATCAGATTATTTCTTCAACACGCACAGAGAATATGTATATGTGTGTGTATGTATATGTATATGTATGTATATATATATATGTACAGTTGCAAGAAAAAGTATGTGAACCCCTTGGGATTACGTGGAGTTTTGCATGAATTGGTCATAAAATG
>JAODOY010000239.1:0-13919 GCA_025399855.1 Forbesichthys papilliferus | reverse complement strand
CAAAGCTTATATGTTGTTGAACCTGGTTTTGTGCGTCGTGCGCAAAAGTTAGTTTGTAGTGCGTAAAAGTTAGTGTTGATGTCACAACAGCTTTGAACATGGCTAAGAACACAAAGTAAACTCTTCAAGAAGCAGTGGATGCGTGTTTTCGGCATGAAAGCGACTACCGGTACTCCGAAAACAATCTATCTGGAGAAATTATTTCTACGGATGACTCGACGGCAGATGCAATTTTTTGGAGGGAGGCTATTTACTCTACTCTCATCCAGTAAGTATTTCATTATATTCAAACTTATATTATATTCTAACATAGTTAGGCATTTGTAAAATAGAGCTTTGTTTTACTGGGTGTGTCTCGAGTTTTCAGATCAGCAGAATCTTTGTGTGCGTGGGTGCGTGTGTGTGTGTGTGTATATAACATAAGTTAGGTGTTTGTTGGTAAAATAGCAAAGTTTTGAAAATGACTGAATACATTTTTTTATTCAGGTTATTATTCAAGCAGGAGGATTCCCAATACTCAAGAGAGTTGCAGGAGAGGAAGCCCATCCATCTCCACCCCTGAGCATTGCAAGTAAGGCCAGAGGTCAGGGAAGGGGAAAGAGGCAGAGGTAGAGGCAGTCAAGCTTGTGTGTGTCAACCTCACTAAAAACAATTACTGCAAATAGTTTGCTGTGCTTCTTTCAAATAAAAACAGATTTTTGACCATATCCCTTGTTTGACTTTCATATACAGTTTAGTGATTTTTCCCTTATTATGAAATAAAATGTGTGTGGTTATAATTGAGTTACTGTACAATACTGAATATGTGTTACCTGTAAGTGTCACATTTTCATTGCAGACCAAAATTCAAGAGTAGTAGCCTTTATACAATTGTCTCCAAGTGGCCTTTTGCAGTGGCCTTTTTTGAAAAACGCCTTAACATATCCTTACAAAAACATGTACACTATTCCTAGTATGTGATATTGTAATAACATTTGAACTAGGACTAGGTATGGCTTCATGCTGTAGCCCTATTGTGTTGTCCTGCTAATAACTCCCAGCAATAGTTATCTGCAGGCACCTGTATACAAACATGTTTCAGGCCGAAATGGAAACGTCCCTCTTTACATTGTGTTCCAACATCTAATACTCAATTTCAGCAGCACTAGCAGTAATTGTGTTTATTGTGTTAGAAACTTCAGAGTGACAGCTTTCAGAGAAGACAAAACCATGCATATACTCTACAGGGTTCAAGAACAGCATTCAATTTACTTCGGTTCTCCCTAACATAGGCATTTTTATGCAAATTTGACAGGAATTTTAAAGGGTTAATCCTGGGTTGCAATAAATCAGCATTAGTAATGTAAAGAGATACATGATGTCTACTTGATGTTTTGTTGAGGACAGACCAGGTAGCAGCGTCGGGTCTGAACAGTGGAGGTGGGCAGATCTGTAGACCTGGAAATGCTGCTGTCACCACCTCAGCCAGGGTCCCCAGCTACGATAGTCAGTGTGCTACTAGGCAAGGAAATCCAAAATCCAACAGCGGCAGTGAGTCCTTAATTCAGAGTAAAAGGAAGCAGGTTATCCACTGAGTGTAGATCTGCACTAAAATAGCAAATGTATGGAACCAGTGATCCTTTTAGCTGTTCTTACCAGCAGGTGGATTCCAGGTAGGCCTAGGCCTCAAACAGACCAGGCTGTGTTATCCAACAACATCACCAAATACTATGTCATCCAAAAGATCCCTGACTGAAAGAGATATGTTGATCTTATAAGTAACTCTCATTCAGGACTAAACTACATAAAATGTCTTGCATAAAAACAGTAAAATTTAGACCTCACATACAGACACACAAACAATGGACTGACTTGGCTGCCATCTTGATAAGATAGACCTAGTGTGATATTACGCCCATCATTCGGTGACAAAGGTATAGCTTATCGAAATACCGGAAATTAGTTTAAGTCATATCACCCTTATTTAAAAAGTTTATATCGAGATATATATTGATATTCAATGATTGTCAAGCCCTAATTTTGCTTAAAACTAAGTACTTAAGCAAAAACAGTATATTGAGATATAAATTGTTTATCGCCATTCAGCCCAAAAATATCAAAATAGGACTTTTGGTCCATATCACCCAGCCCTAGCTGTGGATATGAAAGTGACAGAATTCATAACGTCACACCCCTATCCGCCATGCAAGCAGTACCTTTTTATTTCTGCATTTCAATTAAAGGGACCCATATCAGAAAAACCTATAGCTGGTTTCATTTGTGTTTGACATGCTCAAAATACGTAACCTAGACTATTGCAATAAATTGCTACATATTACATTACAATACATATCACCTGCCACTATAATATGTTTTGATTAGGTCATATTAAGTCTCATTGCATAAAAGTGTCTGCTATTTACAGCTATGCTGTAAATGTATTTGGTTTGTTTGTTAATAGCCAGTCTCCCACCCTGCTGAGGGCACAACAGCAAGAGAAACCAACAAATAGAGATGAAGGTAGAAAAGGGTATGGTTACAAGGAGAACAGCCCATGTCATCAAGGAGACAAAGAAGTAAGAGACATAGTGCTTGGTCCTCATAAAAGTGTTGTTTCTTTTAGTGGAATGTGTGTGGAATAAAGGCCCTTAACTCTGTTTCAGAAATCTCTCAGAATGCACAGCTTCCCGGAGCACCAGCGGTCAAATAGGGAGAGAGGGGGCCAGCAGCTGAGAGAGAAGAGAAAAGATGAGACTTCCTCCAGTAGGAGGCGTGACTCCTCTTCTCTTTCTCCTGCTCCACAACAGGAGATAGGCTGGGAGAAGGAAAAGGGGATCAGAGAGGAGAGAGACCAAGGCAGGCACACCAGGAGGTCTTCACAGAGCAGAGAGGATAAAAACAAAGGCGGGTGCTCTAGGAGCAGGGAGGAGAGAGACAAAAGGGGGCACTCTATGGGCAGGGAGGATAAGAACAAAAGGGGGCGCTCTAGGAGCAGGGAAGAGAGAGACAAAAGGGGGTGCTCTATGAGCAGGGAGAAGAGAGACAAAAGGGGGTGTTCTATGAGCAGGGAGAAGAGAGACAAAAGGGGACGCTCTATGAGTAGGGAGAGGTGCTCTAGGAGCAGAGGGACAGGGCACGAAAAAGGAAAGGATTGTGTACTATTAAAGAGACAGCTTGAGTCCTCGTCCTCTCAGTCACCTTTTCCCAAACAAGATCCAAGGAACAGAGGAGCAGAGCGGGAAAAAGCAGAGAATAAAGTGAGACTGGAAGACCCCTCCCCTTCTCTTATCCCTCAGAGGGAGTTGAGAAATCGTTGTGCCGACAGGGAGCAGCTTGCTTCTCTGTCCACACAGGATAGAAGCGGGCATAACGACAAGAAAGCATCTCACCCCGACAGAGGAAGGAAAAACGACTCCCCAACACCCACCAGTTGCTTACCTCTCAACAATGACCAGAAAAGGGATAGCAAAGGGAGACAGGAAGGAGATGTGAGGGCAGGCGAGCGAGGCAGGGGAGATAGATTGATCCTTCAGCAGGGGAGCAGGCCTGCAGAGAGAGACGAGGTTCAGCAGAGGGTTCCCAGTCTGCCAACCAAAGAGGAGAAAGAGGACAAGAAATTTAAGAAACTGTCCAAGAAGGGGGAGGAGAGCAGCAGCACCAGCATTAGCAGCAGCGACACTTCTTCATCTTCCTCGTCTTCTTCCTCTTCTTCCTCATCAACATCATCATCTTCAGAAGACGAGGGCCAGACCAGGAAGACCAGCCTGCTAGGGAAGTGTAGAGCCAACCCTCCTTTAACGCCGGCTGTCATTGGTGCAGCTGTTCAGCATTACTTAGCTAACGGCTCTGCCCATGAGAGTGACAGACACGTCAAAGCTCTAATGGAGAGAGTGGGAGGGGAAGACAAAAGTGTGGTAGAGAGAGGGCCTAGCAAGGGACAGGAGCGCTACAGCCCTACACAGACAGACAGTCCCAGCCCACCTCCACCCTACTCCTCCCCACCCCCCAGGATGGCAGTGGCTACTATACGATACTACCCCTCAAACAAGGACATGGTCCATGAGAGAAACAGTGAATGTGAGGAAGCTAAAAAGCCAGAGAAAAGCAGCCCCCAGTACCAACAATCCTTTTCCCCACTCAAATCCCCCATTGTCATCCAGACTTGCCATTCACCCTCGCCCTTGGCTCCCCGACGCACCCCACCACGCCAGTACCAGGACCGCTCTGCCCGCTCCAGGAGATCCTCTCCATGCCATAGCCTGGAGAGAGAGCAAGAAAGGGAACGTCAGAGGGAGAAAATTCATGGTAGAAGAGAGCGCGGGGGACGTGATCGCTTCAAAGAGCGGACAGCCTGGCGGAGCAGATCCAGGAGCCAAAGAAGACGCAGCTCTCCATACAGGTATTACACAAAATGTCTGTAATATGGCACAGTCAAACTGTCTGCCAGGCAGTTAGCGATGCTTATTTGCTATAGAGATAAATTGTTTAAAGCATTCCAAATGGGAAGTATCTGTATAGTGGTATTGGTAGAGATTAAGTAGGGGTGGGGGTCAGGTTCTGTAATGGAGTCACTGGGAATTAAATGGGATCCACGCCTTCTCAGCAAGCTTAATGAATAAATCATACTTTATTAATCCCCCTTATGAGAAATTCATTCTCTGCATTTAACCCATCCCCAAAGGGAGCAGTGGGCAGCCACTCGTAACTTAGGCCTATCACGAAAATTACTATATCGCCTTATCATGCGATATATGGAAATAACCGTGGTCATTTTTCTGACCCCGATAATATTGTATTTACTGACATAAGACCGCTAAAGTGCTGCGCTGCTCCTGTGCTCGGTTCTCTTTCGCGCACAGAGCAGACAGACAGCTGATACATGTTCCTCAATGCCAATGGGTATTGTTTAGGTAAAGGTGTTTTTTTTATCTCGACTGCTGCATAATATTCACATTTAGAAGACTAAAAGGGACAGGATGGTCGAGTAGTCTAGGTGTAGGAATCCCAGCTGGAAGGTCGTGGGTGTTGACCTACCTGTAAGCATCCATGACCAAGATGCCTAACCCCCTACCCCCCAACTGCTCCTGATGGTCGCACCTTGCATGGCAGCAATCACCATCTGTGTTTGAATGTGTGTAAATGGGTGAATGTGAGGCAAAATACTGTAAAGCGCTTTGAGTAACCGGAAAGGATAGAAAAGTGCTTTATAAATGCAATGAATTATTATTAATAAATGCAAAAATACGGCATTTGTTTTATTCGCTTTAAGGTTTGTAGCCTACCTACTTTGCTAAGCAATGAACTTGGTGTAACCAATCACAATGAATAATTCATGCCACACGAAAATAGACGTGCGTTTAAAATTGGCAAACAGTTTTCAGTTGGCTTCAGTTCGCAGCAACACATTGGCGCTGAACGAAGGGTGACAGTTTCAAATGTTTGGAATGTTTACACAAAGTTCAATATTTGCCCCGAATGCTCGCCAATTCTGAACGCACTTGTCATTCTGCTGCTGGTTAAAATGTCTACCGGTCTACAGAACATATGGAATATGTCGCTGCAAACCTGAAATGATTATAGTATTTTGCCATTTCTTATTGATAACAATGTTGAGTTCACTTTAGAAGGCACACTACTTATCCACATAGCCTACAATCTCCCAAACATATGAACATGCACTTTCATCCTAAAATACTGGATTAAGTTACTGCTCCACCTGGACAAAATCATCGTCGCTGGTGTAGGGCCCATCAAAGCATAATTCAAAACCAACCTTTACCATGACAGTAGTATGCTGCTATTAATCTACAATGTTTCCTGTGTTTTAGTTAAACTTCTCCCTGTTTCCCTCGTCGACTCCTTGGATTAGGCCTATATAGTCAGTAATTCCACCCTTGTCTTTTCTTGTCTGCCTTTAAAATGACAAATATCCTTTATCGCGATTATTTCTTGGACAATCGGCCAACAAAAAATTGTTATCGTGACAGGCCCTACCCTAACTGATTCCGGTGGTTAGGTGTCTCCTTGCATGGCTGACATCGTCGTTAATGTATGAATGGGATAACGTGAGGCGAATAATGTAAAGCGCTTTGGATACAAGTGATATATAAATGCAGGCCATTTACCATTTACGTTAGGAATTAATTAGAGCCTTCTCGTCCATTTGTACCTGAACTCACAAATGTGCTTTGAGAAGAATAGTCAAAAATTCCCATGAACATTAAAGGTGGGTTAAAAAAATAGATTTGCCAATTAAAATTGATAAAGATTTAAATGAGCTGATATCAATAATATAATAATCTAAAAATTATGCCTTAAAATTTCTTGAAAATGTCTTAAATATTTTGACAGGTTTTAAAAAACATTTTGATTAAGAAGTTAACATATCGTTGTATATTGTTGGAATCTGGGTGGTGTCTCCTCACACCAGTTCAAGCGTGTCGTTTATGGAGTTTAAGTAGGAGGAAACAATGTGTCCAAGTTTAACAAAATCAGCTTTAATATAATAATAGTAGATCAAATATACAATTAACAGAGCTCTGGGCCACTTCTCTTCTCTGACCGATAACATGCAATACCAGCAGTTTGAGAAGTCTAACCCAGACTCTCTCTCGGCCCATTGATAATATTCTAGACAATGTTTTCCCTATCAGATGTTGATTGTGCATCTCTCCCAATCCTGGGGCCCCACGTCCGTTCTCTCCTCCTGCTGGGCGTTGCTGCTGGGGAAGGGATCTGTGAACACACTCTTCATGCCCCCACATCATGCCTATCTCTTGTTTACTAACAGTTTGTTTGTTAAAGTGCTGTCCTTATCTGTTTCTATCTGCTTCCCTGCTCCTTGCTGACTCAGCACTTTCTTACGCATAAACCAGTCTAATTCCTACAATAGTGACACACAATATCTCTATTAGGATATCTAAACTGTTAAGCATAATCCTTAGTCCCCGGGTGATGAGGCCTCAACTCCTTTGTCGCCGAGCAGAGCCAATGTCACCGAGACAAAACTGTGCCATACGCTTGACCTTGAGAGATAGCTGGCCTCACTAGGTTCTCCTGCAAAGCCTGTTTTCTTTCTGTAACTTTCCACTAGTCTTCCAGTGTGTTCACTTTTAAGCAATAACATATCCACAATGCACAGTATTGACAAAATGTGATATTGCGATATTGATAATGAATATTGCAGTATTGATATTAATTTCAATATTCTTAAACATGTAAAATAAATTATGGGAAAACAAATAAGATTCATAACATATCAAAACAACACATTTATTACAACTAACAGTTATATTGGACTGATAAAACATTAATAAAGACCATGTCGACAGAACAGGACATGTACTGGTGGTACAGTAATAATGATAGAGAACATGACTTCAGAACATGTGCTGATTGTAAATTCGAGGACATCAATGTCCTGCCATGTCTTCACAAGTGCCTTTTGTTTGTATCGGTCGAGAGAACTAGAGCCCAACGTCTTCTGCTTCTCAAGCACCATTTCAATCATGCGCTGCTTGGACCCCCATCTGGTTTGGCATTCTGTGACAAGTGCATGCTCAAGGTTGAGCTCCTTCTGTGCATCTGCGAAAGCTCTCCTTTTCTTCCAGCTATGAGAGAAGTGACCCACTAACTTCTTGCACAACATTGTAGCCTTGTCAATGCGAGCATCATCTTTTATTGCATTTTCTAAAGAAAATGTCACTAAAGAAAATGTTATATAGGCTGTTACTTATTTATTATATCACCACTATGTACAGTAGTCACAAGAGCAGAGACATGATAATACAAGTAATAGCACAACAAATACATTTGAATAAAAAATGTTGTGTTAGGGATACTGCAATGTGAGGTATAACAGGAATGCTGTATCCATGTAAAAAAGCTATTTATTATTCCACAATTCTCTCGAGTCCCACTCAACTGAGCGGTTCTATAATCCCTTTCATCCTATGATTACATCATAAAAATAAACGAATGATTGTCAGCTTCAAGATATTAAAATAGTTGACACAATCACATGTATTTTTATATGTAGTTTATATGTATATAAGGGGTTGAGAATAAATATCAAAGTTAATGCGCACACACGTACCTGCACTTATGCACGCACCATAGGTGATTTCATTTCAGCACTTGACACACCTAGTGACTGCACCTACACCATTCAACACTACGGACAACACCACTGACAGACAGTATGTACCTACAATAAAAATCATATCTGAATATATTTTATGAAAGTCACAAATATTCTAATAAACAAATACCTACCAACCGCGTTGTGCAACAGGTGCCCAAAGCATTGTAGCCTCATCCAGACTCAATCCCCATAACGCCCATAGCATCAATTAGGCCGACGGAGAAGTTTTGTCCCATGTGGTTGTTGGGGAAGTAGGGAGTCTGGAGGCATTTTCGGACAGGTTCGTACTACGTTATATAATGTACAGTTAAACTAATGTAGGGCTCTGTAGTGCGGCTGGACCACATGTCCGTTGTAGATAAGAAATATTCCATCTGTCCAATTCCAAGCTCTGCTTGAACCGCTGCTCTGCACTGGTTGTATAGTTGTGAGATCGCTACCTGTGAAGTAGGTGCGGGATGGAATTTGATATAGTTTGTCCAGTTCATTCAGAAGCTTCCTGAAGCCTTCCTTTTCCTCTCTAGTCCAATGTCATTGGTGCTGAAATAACCCTAAACATATTGCATTTTCCTTTCGCACCAATTCGGCCTTGCCTGCTTGAATTCCTATTCAAAATAACTATAGGCCTATCTTAGAGTTGTTACAGCAAGCTTATCATGCAGTAGAAACATGGGGGTAGAAAACAAGTGATCGCTCTCGAGGCCATTTATAGTGAATCTGCCTCGTTGTCATTCTGCCTTCTGCATTAAATTTTTTTAAAAAAGTAACAACCCCAGAATTAAGTTGTTATAAGCTTGGCTACCGAACCCATCAACTGAGCCGTTGATGACACTTATTGCATTATATTCTATTATGTTTTAAATTAAATTTTGAATTACATAAATAAAGACATTAACACCATAAGGATACAGACAAGGCACATATTGTTGCTTAAAAATTCACCAGAATGCAGGAAATGCATTGAGATTGCCTGTAATGACAACAAGCTCAGTCAGATGGTGATGTGATATACCGCCCCAGACACCCAACCTCCAAATCGATCCCGCTCCAGAGTACAGGCCTCGGTGTAACGCTTATTCCTTCGACGATAAACATGAGTCCGTCCATCACCCCTGGTGAGACAAAACCATGACTCGTCAGTGAAGAGAACTTTTTGCCACTCCTGTCTGGTCCAGTTAAGGTGGGTTTGTAGGATTGTTGCTGGTGATGTCTGGTAAGGACCTGCCTTACAACAGGCCTACAAGCCCTTAGTCCAGCCTCTCAGCCAATTGCGGACAGCCTGAGCACTGATGGAGGGATTGTGTGTTCCTGGTGTGACCCAGGCAGTTGTTGTGGCCATCCTGTACCTGTCCTGCAGGTGTGATATTCGGATGTACCAATCCTGTGCAGGTGTTGTTACACGCGGCCTTCCACTGTGAAGATGATCAGCTGTCCTTCCTGTCTACCTCTAGCGTTGTCTTAGGCGTCTCACAGTGCAGACATGGCAATTTATTGTCCCGGCCACATCAGCAGTCCTCATGCCTCCCTGCAGCATGCCTAATGCACGTTCACGCAGATGAGCTGGCACCCTGGGCATCTTTCTTTTGGTGTTTTACACAGTCAGTAGAAAAGTCTTAAGTGTCCTGTGTTTTTGTAAGCTCTCTGGAAGCTGTTAATGTCTTAACGACCCTTACACAGGTGCATGTTAATTAATTGATTATGGTTAATTGAACATGCCTGGAAAACATTGTTTAAACCCTTTACAATAAAGATCTGTGAAGTTATTTGGATTTTTACATTATTTTTGAAATACACAGTCCTGAAAAAGGGACGTTTCTTTTTTGGTGAGTTTATAATCAAGGGGTAATAACAACATTGTTTAATGGTATGTTTTTATGTTCTTGTAACTTTCATCTTACAGCTGCTTTTTTTGGCCAGGTCCCTCTTGAAAGAAATTCATCTCAATGTGGTATACCTATCAAATTTTTATAATGGATACCAAGCGTTTTATGCATCTGATATCAGCACCCTCTCAGCTACAATTGGAATATCACAAAATATTTTTGAGAAACTTATATCACTCGTTTTATTATGCAATACAATTTAAACTTTAGTTTTTTTTTATTTATGTAAATAATGGTAAAATAGTCTAGTTTTGTTTCAAACACATTTTGATTCCTCCATGCCTTGACAAATTTTAAACTCTTGAGATATAATACACAATTAATTGAACTACACGTTTTCAGTAGTAAACCCACCCTCCCAAGATCTACTACCCCTGTTTGTAGTTATTAAAACCAATAGTTGCCACATTCCTCTACATAACTGAACATTTGTAAAAATGATGCCAGTTCCAAATTATTGTGAGCGGACATACATTCACTGGAAGTCTCACATGAATTAGTCAGGCTTAATTATCTTCATAAAACTACAACAAAGGTTTTTGCAAGCAATGCTATATTATGAATATATTAAGTTATTTTTCTTTCCCAGGTCACGCCGCTCTCCTTCCCCACAGCGAAGGAGCAGCCGCTCGCTCTCCCGAAATAGGAAGGAGAAAGAGCAAAGGAAGCGGAGGGAGCGCCAGCAGTGCCCTAAAGGAGCTCCTCCACCACGCTGCTCCTCTTCAAGTTCTTCCACATCACCGTCGCCCTCCAGACATAAGAGAGGTGCTCCTGCTGAAAAAGCAGAAAAGCCCAGAGGGAGTGGAGAGATAAGAGTTGTGCAAGAAGGCAGAGAGGTGGCGCTAGGGAGAAGCCACTCCTCTGTATCTCCTAAAGACTCCTCTTCTTCCATTACTGATTACGTGTCAGCCCCTGGCAACAGGGTGACCTGCAGGGATAGCACACACACCAATCCGCCCCAAAATAAGTATGCCGCCCAGCAACCAGATGCCAAGGAAGCAGTGGGAGGCACCAAGAGGAGTCTATCACCGCAGGCAACTAGCAGGAGGTGTGGCAACCCCACTTGCTCTGTGGAGCAGCCAGTCAGGAATGAGTCCACTGTGAATGGAAAGCATGGGAAGGAGAAGAAAGACAAGAAGAGCAGTAGTTCCAGCTCCTCTTCCTCGTCATCCTCATATTCGTCATCGTCTAAATCGTCTTCATCCTCGGACAGCTCAGACTCTGAGCCGGAGCAAGGAAAAGGGTGAGAAGAAAGTTATAGTTTTGTGTGTCTGCTTTCAGAGAACTACAATGTGTTGGCTAGTTAAGTCCATATTTCTTTATGCTGGCTATACATGTGTAAATTACTAAATATGGACTCATCATGATTAAATCATCCAAGTCTTTGTGGTTCTCAATTAAGTGGACCGTTTTGCATCCTTAACAATCAAGTTTTAATTTAGATTTTTCTCCTAACAGAAAAACTGCAACTGCTCAAAGCTCGTCATCTACATCATCTGAAAGTGAAGAGGAAATAAAGAAAAATAAGTAAATAAGAACCATATATTGTTACAGATAAGTGCCTAAAAATTATGTATTGACCCGGGACTAGGGCTGAACGACTACTCATTTTCAAACCGAAATTGCGATTTAAACCAATTCGATTAGCAAATCGCAAAGCATGTGATTTTATATGCGTATATGCGTTTTTTTTTTTTTTTGTTGTTTTTTGTGTAGCGTCAAAGGCTGTATTTGCATGCCATCACCCTTGTTTGACGGTAATTCTAACTGAGTTCGGTGCTCCTCGAGATCTACCAGTCATGCTCTGAAATTAAATCTGACTATTTGTCTATGCTACATGGCACACCCATCAACAACACCACGTGAAACACAAAAAAGCGCATTCGTAGAAGGTATGCTGAAAAATGGCTACCGCTGAGCTAGAAACAACATCAGAACATTTTGGGTAATCCCGAATAAATGCAAAGAGTGGTCAACGAACACCACACCTACTATATGGAGTGCCTGATGTGGTTGTTTCCAAGGAAGTTGGCAACTGGGACCCTATTGGCATGCTTGTGAGCGGCCGTCCAACTATTGTGCAAGCCAAATCAACGAGCTTGGAGAGAGAGACTTTAGCAAGGTAGCCAGCGTCCGGTTCACAAGATGCATTGTTTAAAAAAAATAAAAAGTAAGACACGTAGGGTCAATGGCCTACTTTTACTGAGATGTTATTGCTTCACAGCAATAATAACGTTACAAAATCTAGATCATGTCCATGAAGTTTTGTGTACTGCATCTGTGTAAATAACAGCGCCCATAACTGTCTTTTTTTTCACACTGTTTGGCTGATGACCCATAAGCACCATTAAACAAAAAGCACCCAGCACCCATTAAGGTGCACAGACACTGGAACGGTGGATATAGTTCCAGCAGGGAACTATATTAGGATCGAACATTTTGGGGGGATCTCATGAGAATAGAGAGTGCCTGGTAAATAATTAATTTAACTGTATAACAATGAAAATGTAACATTAGAGAGCTTAAACATTTTTATTTCAGAAAAAAATTATTTGTATCTATAATTTTAGGGATGCTGAAATGCCATTTAGGTGTGCTTGTGCACATCTATATAATAGTCTAAAATTGCCATGGTGCAAAATCCTAAAATGCAATAAATCAATGCTTAAATATATTAATCCTGTGTCTTTATGCTCTCATCTTTCATTTGAGTATAGAGCAGTTAATGTGTTGATGCCATCTCATGTGGTAATGCTCCATAACATGTTTTAAATGTTAAATATATATTTAAAGTGCACATTCCATAAACTTTACAGCTCATTTCTATTATTCCCTAAGATGTTTTTGTTAAGTAGGCAATATTAGGAAAAAATACCTTAGCATTTTTTTAATCATGTCCTTTAAAGTTAATTGAACTACAGTGTTGACACGCTGATTTAGCGACTGTTTCTTTAAATGTTAGCTATGCAATTAGCTGTGCTGTGATTGGCTAACATCATCCACCGTGATCCAACCTCGCAGTCAACGTGCGTACTGGCCTGACAGTAAACAATGGCTTCTGCTGCGCCCGGATTACAGCCTTACATGTATGAACCATCGTCAGAAGAGGAAAGTGACAGCAGACACCGCAGACAGCAATGTTACAGTAACTTACACTAAACTTAAACCAAATGTTCTCAACAATATGCTACATTACAGTTAGATTTGCGCTATTTATAAAAAATGTTCGCCGGCATCGTATTAGCTGCTGGCATGCGTATGCTGCCGTCCATATCCCAAACGCTCTCCAGTCATACAGCCGTCATTATTGCATGCACGCACCCGTTTTTGTCCGGAGGACCTTAAGTTTGGGTTTAATGTTATTTACTCATATTTAGTGCTATATACCTATAACTATGCTCCGATCTGAAAAAATAGTGCCGTCAATGGACTATGAGAGGCAGCAATGAGCTGCGAACGCGCTTAGTAATCCCGAAACCAAAAGAAGACAAATGTGTGGCATGGTGTGTTTGTGTGTACCTACCCTAATGCATCCACTGATGTCTGTAGCAGATTCATTTGGCCCGGTTAACAGTCTGTAGCGGTAAATACCAGGCGAGCAGCAGCTAACAATGTTAGCGTTACACGCTGCATCTAGCAGAGTGCTGACATGCAATGGTACAAAGCGTCAACGAAAACATTGCGGGACACAGTGAAAGAGCTAAACGCGAACACGGATCCATTAAAGCGGAGAAAAATAGTGGAGCTGCTTTAGTTTCGGGCCCACCATTACAACATGTGCAAACGCAAAGCATGCAGCTCGGCTCATCTGCTGTGTTCGAGCGATGTCACTCTGTCTAACCCTGCATTCACACCGCCAACGTTTTCAACTCGCAAATCGCTCAGTCGCTGACGAGCTGTCGCCAAGCCCTCTA
>JAODOY010000238.1:0-13919 GCA_025399855.1 Forbesichthys papilliferus | reverse complement strand
ACCACACTGTGCCAAACGCCTGACCTTGAGAGATAGCTGCCCCCACTAGGTTCTCCTGCAAAGCCTGCTGTCTTCTTCCTGTAACTTTCCACTGATCTTACAGTGTGTTCACTGTTTAGCAATATAACATAATATAATAGCAATCTAAT
This sequence comes from Forbesichthys papilliferus, assembly GCA_025399855.1. NCBI lineage: Eukaryota > Metazoa > Chordata > Actinopteri > Percopsiformes > Amblyopsidae > Forbesichthys > Forbesichthys papilliferus. Next base: position 13,770 of record JAODOY010000238.1, on the reverse strand, counting down.
ATATATATCTAAAATATAAAGCAGCATTTTCTACAACACTAAAACGGCTTTCTCACAATTTTACTTCAAAAGTTTGCCACATTATTATTTCTTAATGCTGCAGTAAAAGTGTTTGATATTTCTTCTACAAATACTAGAGCTAGTGTGGAATATTGCTTTTGTTATACCTTTTTGTAGATATAGATAATTCATTTTTTATATATTTTTAAACTTTACACAAACAGCTTTCTCGCCTATTACTGCAAGAGTTTGCCACATTATTACTTTTAAATGCTGCAGTAAAAGTGTTTGATATTTCTTCTACAAATACTAGAGCTAGTGTGGAATATTCCCATTATACTTTTTTGTAATTATAGATCATTTTAAAACTTTGCACTAAAACAGCTTTCTCGCTTATTACTGCAAGAGTTTTCCACATTACTTTTAAATGCTGCAGTAAAAGTGTTTGGTAATATTTATACATACTAGAGCTAGGGTGAAACATTGCTATTTTTAAACTTTTTTGTAATTATGCATCATTTATTTTTAAACTTTACACTAAAACAGCTTTCTCGCAATTTTACTGCAAGAGTTTGCCACATTATTACTCCTAAATGCTGCAGTAAAAGTATTTAAAATTTCTACAAATACGAAAGCTAGTGTGGAATATTTCTATTATAATTTTTTGTAAGTATAGATCATATTTAATAATTTTTACACTTTGCAGTAAAACAGCTTTCTCGCCTAAAACTGCAAGTGTTTGCCACATTATCACTTTGAAATGCTGCAGTAAAAGTCTTTGGTAATATTAAGACATACTAGAGCTAGGGTAAGACAATGCTATTTTTGAACTTTTTTGAAATTATGGATCATTCATTTTGTATTTATTTTTAAACTTTACACAAACAGCTTTCTCGCCTATTACTGCAAAAGTTTATTACATTATTACTCCTTAATGCTGTAGTAAAATTGGTTGATATTTCTTCTACAAATACGAGAGCTAGTGTGGAATATTGGTTATATACTTTTTTGTAATTATAGATAATTTTTATTAATTTTTAAACTTTGCACTAAAACAGTTTTTTCGCCTATTACTGCAAGAGTTAGCCACAGTATTACTCCTAAATGCTGCAGTAAATGTGTTTGATAATATTTAGACATACTAGAGATATGGTGGAATATTACTATTTTTATTCATTTTTGTAATTATGGAAATTTAATTTTTAAACTTTGTACTAAAACAGCTTTCTCTCATATTCCTGCAAGAGTTTGCCACATTATTACTTTTAAATGCTGCAGTAAAAGTGTTAATCTGTGTGGTAATAATATTATTTGTGATCTAGCACATTTATTTGGCAGACAGCATTTAGTTGTTTTATATAAACATTTACCTGTAATGTTCTGTCTGCTCCAGGGTGTTAAGCCAAAACAGTCCCCAGTAAATGGGACAGCAAAAAAAAAGGTTCCGGGAGGGACCAAGTGGTCGGATAGGGGAGGTTGGTCAGTGGTTCAGTGGTTAAGGGATATTTATTGGAAGTATGTTTGGTTGTGGACTGTGTGTGTGTGTGTGTAAATATATGTAATGGTAAAGAAATGGCAAAGTCTATGTTAATTAATACAATATGTGGTGATGCACGATTTAAAATCTATTAATGGAACATTTTAATTAGGGACCCAGTATATAGAGGTTTCAGAAATGTTTTGGGAGGGGCTGGCTCTGTTGCTAACATGCTGCCATGGTTGTATCGAGGTTTATAGATTTATTTGGATTAATGGATAATTCATTTTTTATTAATTTTTAAACTTTGCACTAAAACAGCTTTCTCGCCTATTACTGCAAGAGTTTGCCACATTATTACTTCTAAATGCTGAAGTAAAAGTGTTAGATATTATTTGGACATATACTAGAGCTAATGTGGAATATTGCCATTATTATACTTTGTGATTGATAATTTATTTCCTACTAATTTTCAAACTTTGCACTAAAACAGCTTTCTCGCTTACTACTGCAAGAGTTTGCCACATTATTACTTCTAAATGCTGCAGTAAAAGTGTTTGATATTTCTTCTACCAATACTAGACTTAGTGTGGAATATTGCTATTATATTTTTTTGTAATTATAGATCATTTATAATAATTTTTAAACTTTGCACTAAAACAGCTTTCTTGCCTATTCCTGCAAGAGTTAGCCACAATAGTACTCCTAAATGCTGCAGTAAACGTGTTTAATATTATTTAGACATACTAGAGATAGGGTGGAAAATTTGTATTTTTATGCTTTTTTGTAATTATGGAAAATTAATTTTTAAACTTTGCACTAAAACAGCTTTCTTGCATATTACTGCAAGAGTTTGCCACATTATTACTTTTAAATGCTGCAGTAAGTGTTTGGTAATATTAAGACATACTATAGCTAGGGTAAAACATTGCTATTTTTGTACTTGTTTGTAATTATGGATCATTAATTTTGATTTTTTTTTTACTTTACACAAACAGGTTTCTCGCATATTACTGCAAGAGATTATTACATCATTACTCCTAAATGCTGCAGTAAAAGTGTTTGATATTTTTTCTAGAAATACTAGAGCTAGTGTGGAATATTGCTATTATACTTTTTTGTAATTATGGGTAATACATTTTTTAACTTTGCACTAAAACAGCTTTCTCGCCTATTGCTGCAAGAGTTTGCCACATTATTACTTCTAAATGCTGAAGTAAAAGTGTTAGATATTATTTGGACATATACTAGAGCTAATGTGGAATATTGCCATTATTATACTTTGTGATTGATAATTTATTTCCTACTAATTTTCAAACTTTGCACTAAAACAGCTTTCTCGCTTACTACTGCAAGAGTTTGCCACATTATTACTTCTAAATGCTGCAGTAAAAGTGTTTGATATTTCTTCTACCAATACTAGACTTAGTGTGGAATATTGCTATTATATTTTTTTGTAATTATAGATCATTTATAATAATTTTTAAACTTTGCACTAAAACAGCTTTCTTGCCTATTCCTGCAAGAGTTAGCCACAATAGTACTCCTAAATGCTGCAGTAAACGTGTTTAATATTATTTAGACATACTAGAGATAGGGTGGAAAATTTGTATTTTTATGCTTTTTTGTAATTATGGAAAATTAATTTTTAAACTTTGCACTAAAACAGCTTTCTTGCATATTACTGCAAGAGTTTGCCACATTATTACTTTTAAATGCTGCAGTAAGTGTTTGGTAATATTAAGACATACTATAGCTAGGGTAAAACATTGCTATTTTTGTACTTGTTTGTAATTATGGATCATTAATTTTGATTTTTTTTTTACTTTACACAAACAGGTTTCTCGCATATTACTGCAAGAGATTATTACATCATTACTCCTAAATGCTGCAGTAAAAGTGTTTGATATTTTTTCTAGAAATACTAGAGCTAGTGTGGAATATTGCTATTATACTTTTTTGTAATTATGGGTAATACATTTTTTAACTTTGCACTAAAACAGCTTTCTCGCCTATTGCTGCAAGAGTTTGCCACATTATTACTTCTAAATGCTGCAGTAAAAGTGTTTGATAATCTGTGTGGTAATAAGATTATTTGTGATCTAGCACATTTATTTGGCAGACAGCATTTAGTTGTTTTATATAAACATTTACCTGTCTTGTTCTGTCTGCTCCAGGGTGTTCAGCCAAAACAGTCCCCAGTAAATGGGACAGCAAAATAAAGGTTCCGGGAGGGACCACGTGGTCGGATAGGGGAGGGTGGTCAGTGGTTCAGTGGTTAAGGGATATTTATTGGAAGTATGTTTGGTTGTGGACCATATTAGATAGATCATATTTAATCATTTTTAACTTTGCACTAAAACAGCTTTCTCGCCTATTACTGCAAGGTTTTGCCACATTATTACTTTTAAATGCTGCAGTAAAAGTGTTTGTTAATATTAAGGCATACTAGAGCTAGGGTGAAACCATGCTATTTTTGAACTTTTTTTAAATTATGGATCATTCATTTTGTATTCATTTTTAAACTTTACAAAAACAGCTTTCTTGCCTATTACTGCAAGATTTAGCCACATTATTAATCCTAAATGCTGCAGTAAAAATGTTTGATATTTCTTCTACAAATACTAGAGCTAGTGTGGAATGTTTCTATTATACTTTTTTGTAATTATGGATAATTAATTTTTAAACTTTACACTAAAACAGTTTCTCGCAATTTTACTTTAAGAGTTTGCCACATTATTACTCCTAAAAGCAGTAAAAGTGTTAGATAATATTTAGACATATACTAGAGCTAGTGTGGAATAATGCTATTATTATCCTTTTTTGTAATTATGGATAATTTATTTTTTATACATTTTTAAACTTTGCATTTGTGTCTGGGCCGGTCAATAGCGTGCCAAAGGACCCGAAGAACCTGCGTTTTGGCGTGCGTTTCTCTGCGTATAATGCAGCTTCAGCAATGGAAGCTTTGAACATTGCCTACTCCGCCGGAGGTGTAAATTGAAGATCTCACGGACAGGGGCCTCCTCCAGACATTCCCAGTTCACCCGCACTACCCGTTTGGGCTTACCAGGTCTGTCCAGAGTCTTCCCCCACCCCTTGACCCAACTCACCACCAGATGGTGATCAGTTGACAGCTCTGCTCCTCTCTTTACCCGAGTGTCCAAAACATGCGGCCTCAAGTTAAATGATACGATCACAAAATCGACCTTCAGCTTAGGGTGCTCTGGTACCACGTACACTTATGAGCATCCTTATGTTCGAACATGGTGTTATAGACAGTCCATGACTAGCACAGAAGCCTAACAACAAATGTCCGCTCGGGTTTAGATCATATGTGAGTGTTTCTGTTGAAGTTAAAGAAGAACAAGCATTCTGGACCACTTTGCACACCATTTTGATAAGATATACAAATTATTAACTATATATATATAATTTTGTTTTTGAATGGCAAGTACAAAAATACCTGTTAAAATCATTTATAAATATTTTTTATAGCGGCACACAAGGTTTTACAAGAGTAATATTGAATTAAGATATTCGCTCAAAATACATATTTTTACTCTAAACTATGCTAGAAAACTACATTGTAGCGGAATTTAGCTAGCTGGCGCACAGCTAGAGAGAATGTTTACGTACATATGACCAAAATGATTTTGGTTCGCTATGGTTTGACGTCAGAGGCCTGTAAGTGCATGTCATGTGATCTGAAATTATTGACAGTGCATGTCTTCCTGAACTGATCTCGAAAAATTTGCTTGCAGAAAAATAATCAATATTTGATGCATTTGGTGGGCACCTGGCGTTAAGGTTTTTGTAAAATTGTTCAGTGCTAGTACATTTTAAAAGCAGTTTTAAAATTGCTCTGGTGCCAGAAATACTGTACATACAAACAGAAATGTGAATTTAAACCCAGTGTTTATTTGGATTCTATAAAAAAAATAATCTGTGACAATGTAAGATGGCTCAGAAAAGTTATTTACTAACGGGGGACGATGAGGATGTAGCTGTAGCAGAGATGCAAGAGGAATGGTCTTGTCTGAATATAGACAAGTCAAATGTCAGGCACACACAAACTTGTTTACACGATTGAGTACAAAACCAACTTTGAAATACATTTTAAAAGTGGAGTATGATGATGATATTATGCAGTTATTTTAAAAATAAGGCTGCTCTTCAAGGCTGAAATTGAACATGCTAGTCAGACATTTGTCTGAATAAAATATACAAATGTATACAAACTTGTGCTACAGCTTGCATCTGATATCAAGCCCACTCAATGTTCCAAAACCACTATTTTGGAGCAATACTAGTGTCCAGACCCATCCAATAGCTTAGTATAAAAATATTAAAAGAAATATGTAAACAAGATATTTGAGTGGCCCAGAATACATATTAATAGTAAATGAAAAACAATCTAAATACAACATTCTGCTTAATCTAGATTTGTGACCACTAACCACAATCCAACCTACATAATAATCCAATAATCCACAAGTATCTTTACACAAGCACACACTTACTACTTAAATTACAAACATGACAACTTAAAAGGATTTTCTTACAATTTCTGTCCAAAAAGTAGCATCATTAGTCATATTAATAAAGTAAACAAATGGCACATCGAATTCCTAATAAAAAAACAAAATGGTGCTTGAAGAACTGACTTACTGTGGAGACAAAGTTAAATAAATTACTACCATAAATGGTATGTACAAATTTGTAGTAGTATATACTAAGTTATTAGACAAAATAAATCTACAATTCAGATTCTATGTTCAACAAGTATAACCATATCTTACATAACTGGGTTTGTTTTAATGAAAAATATGGGTTTTGTTTTTATTGGTCTGTGGCAATAAAAAAAAGTAAATTTTCACAGATAAATAAATGTTCACTTTACTAGACTGCTAAATACACGTTAAAATAGAATGTTACAGGCCCTAACAAAGACATTTCACGATAACAATATGTTGTTATAGGTGGTTATGATGACTTGTTGAATCAATACGTATCTGATCCGAGAATACAAGTGATTGCATGTAACTACCTCAACCGCTTGACGAGCTATACTCCTGAGGAGACCTGTTTCATCCAACATTTACTTTAAATGTCTCGTCTGCAGAGGGCTAAAATAGCCATTTTGTGATATCCAGTCTCACAGCCCCAGCAGTCCTGAGTAAATGCAATCTTAAAACCAGAGGGGCATGAAGGGTGGTTGATGTAGCAGCCTGCATCAATATCATATACGTAAACAGACACGCAGGAGTAGTAGCAACTATTTCGCTACCCCTGTTCTCTTCATTCTAAATTGACATTAAAAAATATATCCTTGCTTTTCCACAAAATGCTTGGTATTCATAGTGGTTAACGATATAGTCATTGAAAGCACAAAGAAAGTGTGGGAAGCATTGTCCACAGCCTCTCACAGTGAAGGTCACATACTGACTGAGAATGAAATCCAAATTGGCACTTTCCTGCTTTAATCACGCTAATGGCTTTTACAATATAATTTTAACTGCTGTGAAAAGGAGATGCTTGCCATTCTCAAATCATACAATATTTAATAACTATATAAAGGTTATGAAATTAAAATGAATCATTGCAAAGGCCTCCTTAAACTCCAGGCAGCTCAGCCAGATAAAAAGAGATGACTATAAGTAGAGTCTCTGTGGGAGTGGTTTAAAAGGCAGTTTGGTTGGTTGAAACATGACTGCTGTGATTTGACAAACTGATGATTAGCAAAAGCGGTGGGCTTGTTACTGCTTTATACTGCATTACTCTTACACCTAATTTGCATAATATAATTTGTCTGAAGTTATACGGTGAGACAGCAGAGTGAATGGTTATTCTGTTTTTTTTTTTAACAAAAACACTACAATATCAGTTTGAAGGTATGGAGCCCATATTCCTGGGCCTGGCGAGAAGCAATATTGTCCACAGCGCTGCTCATTGGAAAGCTTCCTGCCTATTTTTCTAAGCATCTGACAGGCAACTCTGAACACTGTCCATCCATAGCTGTGCATTCATGCTGTCCTGGGCACAGAAGTTGTACACTCTTTTGGTTGTCTTGAGCTGAAGAAGAAAAAAATTAATGGAAATTATTAGTTATAAAATAGAGTAGCTCTATGCATTTAAAAAAAACATTTATGTGAAATAATGTATAAAAAAAAACTGCTATCTGTGGCGCAGTGATATATAATTTTAACTTGATGAAGGTGAGGAGATGTCTGCTACGTGGGCGCATGAAAGTGTGTTGAGCAAGCCACTCAACAGTCAGTTGAGGGGGGGCATGCCTAATTAGGTTTCAACCACAAGGGCAATTGAAAGTCATCCCACGATCGCCTTCAAAGTTCTCATTTGAATATTTGCTACTACCACCAAGATCTGCAGGAGACGCACGAGAAGCTGGTCGCCTTCCGCAGCGAGAACGGCAGCTTTGAAGGTGGAGACCAAGGGGTTCTCAATAGCTACTACTAGCCTTTAAATAAAACTAAGATAATAATTCTGATGTAAAATAATTCCACAAAGCCCTCCAGGTCCAAACCCCCACTTTGAATACAGTGCATTACATCCATAATCGACAAAGCGCAGAGTATAGAAACTCACATCAAAGAAGGCTTTCTCATCAATGTTTTTGGGTGCTCCAATGGTGGGGGTGCTCGAAATGACTGACTCCACTTCTGCCAACTCAATCACCCCTTTACACTCCTTGTCCTTCCTGCTCTCATAATATCTCAGCTGTGGAGCACAACAAACAATGAGTCAGCCATACTACTTATATACAGTATTCACCCCCCTTGATTTTTACCTATTTTGTTATATTACAAATTTTATTTAAATGTTTTTTAAAACTGAAAATGTATGTGATGGATCAGAACACAACAGTCTAAGTTGGTGAAGTGAAATGAGAAAATTATATACATAAAACAAATTTTTAGAAATAAAAAACTGAAAATTGGCATGTGCTTTGTTATGAAGCCCATAAAAATATCTGGTGCAACCAATTACCTTCAGAAGTCACATAATTAGTGAAATTATGTGTGCAATCTAAGTGTCACATGATCTGTCAGTACACACCTTTTCTGAACGGCCCTAGAGGCTGCAACACCTAAGCAAGAGGTACCCACTAACCAAATTACCATAAAGCCCAAGGACCACTCTAATCAAGTTGTAGAGAAGTACAAGTCAGGGTTAGGTTATATAACAAAATATCCAAATCTTTGATGATCCCCAGGAGCACCATCAAATCTATCATAACCAAATGGAAAGAATATGGAACAACAGCAGAGCTGCCTAGAGCCGGTCACCCACCAAAACTCACGGACCGGGCAATGAGACCATTCATCAGAGAAGCAGCAGAGAGACCCTCAAGTAACCTTGGAGGAGCTGCAGAGTTCCACAGCAGAGAATGGAGAATCTGTACACAGGACGACAATAAGCCGTACGCTCCGTAGAGTTGGGCTTTATGTCAGAGTTGCCAGAAGAAAGCCATTACTTTCAGCAAAAAACAAAATGGCATGGAGGAAGGTGCTCTGGGGTCTGATGAGACTTTTCGGCCATCAAAGAAAACGCTATGTCTGGTGCAAACCCAACATCACATCACCCAAAGAACACCATCCCCACAGTGAAACATGGTGGTGGCAGCATCATGCTATGGGGATGTTTTTCAGCAGCCGGGATTGGGAAAAAGCCCAGTGTTAAGATGTGGCAAATTCATAGAGACTTATCCAAAGCGACTTGGAGCTGTGATTGCCGCAAAAGGTGGCTCTACAAAGTATTGACTTTAGGGAAGTGAATGGTTATGCACATTAACTTTTTCTGTTATTTTGTCCCATTTGTTGTTTGCTTCACAATAAAAATGAAAACATCTTCAAAGTTGTAGGCATGTTCTGTAAATTAAATAATGCAAACCCTCAAACAATCCATGTTAATTCTAGGTTGTGAGGCAACAAAACACGATAAATGTCAAGGGGGGTGAATACTTTTGCAAGGCACTGTACTTTTATAGTTGTTGATGCTAATAAAAACAAAAAAGGACCAGAGTTCACCCTTTCTTTGTCATCCCACCCTTCATTCACCTGATGCTTGGTCTTGTCCAGCACAAACCACCGTGGTTTCCATGGTTTCAACAAGGCCCCTTTCTTATACAGGATGCCCTCGAAACTCCTAGAGACATGCAGGGGGTGGTGAATTTAAAGCATACACATGTTTTCCAACCTCAGCCACCTTGCCTGATCTCACACCAGAACCACACCTGTTCTCGTTCTCCGTGCTCTGGAACTGGCTGTAGAGCGTGCTGGTGCTAGGGCGCCCAGTCACGGGTGTGGAAGTGATGGTGGCCTCCCTGTCCAGGCCCAGGCTAATGGAGGAGCCCACGCCACTCTCCTGGAGGTACACATGCTGTGAGCGCCGCTGGTGGCCCAGATTGGACGACATGAGGAGGGCACTGGAAAAGGATGGCTGTGAAGGGGAGCGCCACATGGCAACAGGCAAAGGATTAAACTATTTGGCCATAAGTAGGTAAGTACATGGCAGTAGCGTCTTAAGCTCTTTTCTCTATTCAAACATGTAGCTCCATCCAAGTTAATTTACCTCTTGCACGTTTTCAGGAGATTTAAATACAGCTTACTGTTGAGCTTGCTTCAACGCAATTTGCATTTCAACATAAAATATATGCAGCAAATATAGGCTACATCCTTAGCTGTTATTCTACATTTGTGTGGATCCAGCCCTGCTTTTTGCATAGCCTAATAATATTTTTTTTTTAATCCAACAAATGTATTAATTACAACAATACCGTTCACGGGAAATAGACCAAAAGAGATCGTTGCTGATAGTATTTCTTTATTTTCTAGCAAGACCAGTAAAACTACTTAACCCACGATGAGTGCAAAATTGTAGGCTAATGTTCATGAGATATTCATTTTTTAATTGTAACTTGAATTAAAGTTAAATACAGTCTTGTGATTGGTTTGCTCACTCCACGTGAACACTTCTTGCATCAGAATTAAGTGCTTGTCCCTGGATTGGCTCTACTTTTGTTCACATCTCAGCTATACCAGCATTTTTTAAGGAATGTAACTAGGTCGGAGTGGATAAACAAATTTATCAACCCTTGGAAAATGCAGGTTTATACAGCATGTGTTTAGAAGCATGTCCTGGGTCTTACTTTGTTTTCTGGTTTAGTCTCAGTCCTCTGGGTGGTCTTGATATTGTCCCAGGTGTCCTTCCACTTCTCTGACACCTGGCCCAGCTCCGCCTCCAGGCTCCGCAAGTCCTGGAAGTCATTAAACATCATGCGGGTCAAGGTGAAGCTTCTCTGGCACAGTAACAGGACACATAATAATCTCTCCATTTGTTTATTGGTCATCAGGGAGGTAGTACTGTAGATGTGTGTGTGAAAATGTCTCTCCTGTTGCGTAATATTAAATGTATAATTTGACATTAAAGGGGATACATTATGCCACTTTTCTACATGTTGACATAGTTCCTGTGGCATTCTTTGGTTTTCACCAAAGCATGTCACAGGTTAATCGACGATAATGCCCCATCAGCCTCCAGCTCTGCCTCTATCATAGAGGGCATGTTAGATAGATTCAGGAGTTCCTAAAATGTTTCCTTTCACCTCCCAATTACATCCTCAGTTTAGGTCAACAGCGTCCCACCCTTACTGTACACAACTTGGCTGGTTCTCCATTTATCCTTCCTGAGGTGGTGGATGGTTTTCCATAAACACCTTGGTGTCGACCATGTTCTCCATGTCTTCTCTGAACGTCTCTCGCTGTTTTGCCTCTTTCATAGCAGAGGCTGTACCGTGCAACCGCTTCCAGAGTCCTCTGGGATAACATATCCCGGAAGGCCTCCTTCAGTTGGACAGCTTCCCTGACCATTAGTGTCCACCATAATGTTCAAGGGTACCGCCCCTTGAGGAACCTAAGTCCTTGAAACTACAGCTCTCCGCTGCAGCTTCAGCAATGAAAGCTTTAAACATTGCCCACACAGGGATGACAGAGAAGCGCCGCCGTAGGTGTGAGTTGAAGATCTCATGGGCAGAGACCTCCTCCAGACGTTCCCAGTTTACCCGCACTACCCGTTTGGGATTGCGCGCTCAAGTGCATGCTCGTGCGAGGACGCTCTTTAAGCTACCTTCTGAGTCTGCGCGGACAATACAGAAAACAACAAGGAAGTTGCGGGACTATTACTGAGAGCTAGTAAAGAGTAAACCACAACACTGACACAAAAATCTAGTAGCCTAGTGCTTGCGTTATCAAATGTAGGCCTTTCTATGGTAAATGGACTGCACTTATATAGCGACCAACCACCGGGAGCAGTTAGGGTTAGATGTCTTTCTCAAAGACGCCTCAACACTTGAGGTGTTGTGAGGAGTTAGCCTATGCCTTTTGTTAATTGAAAATTAAATGAAGAGAAGACAAAGGAGTCAGGAAACATACAGGTGCATATCCATCCATTTGCCGTGATTTGGAGGTATCATGTTGAAATGCAATTAGTAAATAGTTGACTTGTTTTCGGGCTGCTAAAAAAAAAATTCTTACTGTTATTTGAGTGTTTTTTTATAATGATATTAGTCGAGAAAACCAGAAAAGCCTTTAACTAGATTCTGATTGGTGGAAACGCTAGCGATTTCTTTTGAGTGATGGAGCATCGGGTTTTGGTTGATAGGAGCAGTCAACCAGCAACCTGGCGATTTGTTGATAAGCAGTCGCTCTCACACACACACAAGCGAAAATCGCTGCGGTGTAGTTCGAGCTTTAGGCTTACGTTTTTGTTTGATTCTAGATCTCACCTTTATTGACACCGACATTTAACCCATGGATCCCGAAAACCAAGACGTCAACACGGAAATGTGTGTAATTAATCTGTCCATTAATTTCACATTAGACGTAAAGGCGACAAACTGGTATGGTCCCAAAAATTATCCGGGGAAAAGAGGACGTATGGTCAGCCTAATTTAATCTACATTAATTTGATTAGCTACTGGTAGTTCTGCTACTTTGCCACTGTTGAATGCATTGAATCAATCACGTCGCTCACAACTCCTATGCAGCGGAAACAGCGTTGAACAATTTAAACGTAATGTACAAAATAATAGTTTTTTCTCGATGGGAGCCGAAATCAAAATTGCAATCACATTTCCACTAGGCACAGCCCTAGTTTAAATATGGTGTTTGTTATGGACAGTCCAGGACTAGCACAGATATGTATCAACAAAAGCCTGCACTAATCACTACTCTTCAGGTATCTTGCGTTGAAGTCACCCAGTAAGACTATGGAGTCCCCTACCGGAGCCCCATACAGGACTCCATTCAGGGTCTCCAGAAAGGCCAAATATGCCAAACTGCTGTTCGGTGTATATGCACTGACAAAAGTCAAGAGTTTTATCCCGAAAACCAGTAGGCGCAGGGAGGCGGCGCAGGGAGGCAAACCCTTCGTCTACCGGGGTAAACTCCAACAAAGCGGCGATCAGCCAGGGACTTGTGAGTGCCCGGCCGCTCACACCCCGGGCAACTCCAGACTACAATAAAGTACATCCCCTATCCAGGAGTACGGTTCCAAAACCAAGACTGTGTGTAGAGGTAAGCTCCACCAGATCTAAATGGTAGCGATCCACGTCCCGCACAAGTTCCGGCTCCTTCCCCCACAGTAAGGCGACGTTGCACGTCACCAGAGCTAGCCTCTGCCGCCCAGGTCTGGCCCGTCGAGGCCCTTGACCTTTGCTGCCATCCATATGATAACGCACCGAACCCCACGGTTCCTCCCACGAGTTGAGGCCATAGGATGGAAGTGGAAAATAGCGCAATATATTGGTTTTGTATGAAGTTGTCCCTGTAATTTACCTTATATAAAGAAAATCTGGTAATCTGGTATACCAGAAAAATCTGGTATTGTTTTTCCACCGTCACAAAAAACATAGGCCTAAAGTAAAATCATCTGCTCGATGGTTTCTAGATGGTTTGATAGTCTACTTTTGCTACAATTTTGTGACCTGTGCTACAAAACTATCAACCTCTGTAGCACAAGTTTAATTTACATAGTAACAGACCCAATGTTGAAATGATTGTGTAACGCAAAAAACCTATATCTACGTTAAAGTAACATTTATGCATTTATTCATTGTATGGCATTAAACATAGTTAACCAATATTATCGCAATATAGCAATATTAATCTGTAGAAAATAAATGTTTTCTTCCTACTCAGGATATTATAATTATATAACTGTATAAAATGCCATCCATAAAAAACATCCACATCTGAATAGAAATCAAATAT
>JAODOY010000237.1:0-13920 GCA_025399855.1 Forbesichthys papilliferus | reverse complement strand
GTTGTATGAGTCCAATATGAATGTCAGTTGAAAATGTGTTGTTTACATATGTTATGAATATGTTTTAATGCGTTTTCTCATAACCTTTGTGATTTTAAAATATCGAAATTAATATCGATATTGCAATTTTCATGTTCAATATCGCAATATCACATTTGATCAATATCGTGCACCCCTAGTTGTGTACAAGACTTTACGCAGGCCCTAACCCCTAAGCTTCCAACATACTGTATACACCAACAAACAGTCAAACAAACACACAGGGTAAAGCGAGTAAGTGAGAGACAGCTCACTAAGCCTGTGAACGTCCATACCTCATCTTCAGGAGCCACCAGCAGTGCCCTAAGAGCACGTACAGCGGCGGACATTGCCCCTTCCACGCTGTCGTCCAACCCAAAGCGGAGCAAGAAGAGCAGGCCAGCGTCTAGAAGAGTGGCCGTCACGCTGCCTCTTAACAGCGAAGCGTACTCCCCCGCGCGTGCCTGGGGTGGGGTTCAGGTTCAGGGGTATTGATGGTACTGTATATGTGCCTGTGTTGGTGTGTGTGGTGTGGTGGTTGTGTGTGGTGGTTGTGTGTGTGGTGGTTGCATACCTTAGTGAGGATGTTGGCCAGAGTATTGAGGGCTAGGGTCCTCTGCTGAATGACCTTACTTCGAGACAGGAGGAATAGTTCTTGGAGGGAGTAACCTGCCAGCTGAGGAGACTCCAACATATCAACATAAACAATGCCAACAGATACAAAATACCCCAGACACTCTTCAAATTGTGGCTAGAAAATGTTTTTTTGATAAAAACAAGCAATGTTGGTGTATTGGTTTGATACATTCCATGACCTTGCAAAAACAGACTGATCTGAGGGTACTGGACGCACTGTAACACCAGAATCAACCTGGTCAACCGCACAGAAATACAGTACAATGTCAAATATTATAGTGTGTAGCCTACAACGACATATTTTAGGGATCATGGTGGAATCTCACAGCTGTCGTAGATAGTCTGCTTGTGCGCTTTCACCAACCCGCCGGTTGAACAGCAATCTGTCAAGGTTGGACTGGACTTGTACAGTTTAAGGTTAATGGGCGATGACACTGGTTGGTTTATTGTATGTTATGCCCAAAACACACCATGATTAATTCATTTGTACCACACACCTGGTGGTGACTGTTTATCTACCGTTGAACTAGCAAAGGAGGATTTGGAATACATGCAGTTTGCTCCTTGAAACCGTGCGCTTAGATCGTTATAATAGGGCCCAAGGATTATAAGAATGGTTGACTCAACCTGCTGGACTGACCTCAGGCTCCTCGCCATGGTGATGAAGGCCCAAGTGAGTGGGCAGGTCGTCAGTGGGCGGGATCAAGGTTCCAGCAAAGTCAAAACGGGCCTGCATGGCCTATCAGAACAGAGGAAGGACGCATTTAGCTGAGCGCCATGTGTCTCATTCAATCATCTTCCCTGCAGTGTTGTGTGTGTGTGTGTGTGTGCGTGTGTTTGTGTGTGTGCGTGCGTGTGCATGTGTGTGCATGCGTGTGCATGTGTGTGCGTGCGTGTGCGTGCGTGCGTTAGATAAGGAACCCCTCCCCCATCTATTCTACCTTCTTGGTTCCTCTCCTCCTGGGAGCAGGCAGATCTTTGGTCCACTCAAGTTTCTCCAGCTCCAGCTTGTCCATGTGAACCCACTCCTTGTGGGGCCTCACCGGAAGCTCCTCGTCTGCATTGAGTTTGACACGCACGGGGGAAAGGCACGCTTGGGTAAAGCAGTATGACTGTTGCACCCTGTGTCAGACATTCAACGTGAACTACAGTTTATATCTTAAAGGTATTGTTTTCGTATCGTTTTTCTCTGACAGTTCCGGTTATATTGGCACCTTTGGACACAAAACCCTAGTTTAATATACAGATCTAGGCAGCCCTGAGGTCAAATCCGATGTACTGTACAGTTTAGTGCAATTAGAATGACATTTAAGGAATACTTTATCCAAGGGCCTGCAGTAACTCCATTATTCAAAGTGACTTATTTTGGCTCTGTTTAATGTTAACTTGAGGTTTACAGGGTGTCTTGCGCAGTTTGTACAATGGTCTTAATGTCGTTAGGGGGACAAGACAAGCCTGTTGGCTTTGACTTTTGAAATGTAATCTAGGGACTGGATAGACTAAACTAAGACACAACACATTAACAAATCAACGCTAATCCAATCCTACGTGAGTCAAAAATCTCGGATTACTGTTTTGGATTTGTTAATGTGATGTGTTGGTTAACGGGTCTATGTTATGCGCTGTACCACAAATGGCCTCTCAAAGGACATTAAAGTTGTTCTAAGTCTAAGGGCCCTATTGTAACGATCTAAGTGCACGGTCTAAACCACAAGGCGCAAATTGGATTTAGGACGTGTCCAAATCCACGTTTGCTATTTCAACGGCAGATAAACGGTCAGTGTGTCGGGCGCATGTTTCTAAAGGGTTGGACTTAACTCTCTTCATTATTCCTTTGTGTGTTTAAGGTAACATACGATAAACCCATCCGAGTGTCATCTGCCATTCACTTTAAAAAATGAGGTGGGCTTGCATCATCGAGAGATTGCTAATATACCAGCGGATTTGTGAGAGCAATAGAGCAGACTATAGCGAGATCCCTAAAATATGTTGACGTAGGCTACACACGAAAAATAAATCACATTGTACCCTTTTCATTCTTAACCCTTTGCATATGTGTGCGCTCCTCCACATCCCTGCATTGTGTAACAAGCAGAGTGTACGAGCTTCATAGACGACACTATATTGATAATGCGCGTTGACCAGGTTGTGGCTGGTAAATCGCACAATCACTTTCCATTACCTCAAGATAGCAATGCGTTAGACCACACCTCATGTTAACACCATGGGCGCTCAAATAGGCACAAGTGCATTTGCTATTTAAACAATGACAATGCGCCGGTCTGAAACTAGCAAACGCATTGTAAGATAGGGCCCTAAATCTGTGAGTGGGTTGTTTCTGAATCCATCATACCGGTGATAGGTGGCTCCTTCCCCTCTTCTGTCTCGTTCTCCATCTCCACTGCCTGGAGCTCAGTCAGACAGCTGGGAGCGCTGGAGGAGTCTGACTCAGGGACGGCGTTTTCAGCACGGAGCTCTGCCCTGCTGGTGCCCGCCTGGGGGGGTCTGGAGCTGGACGTGGATGGAGAGACGCTCTGGGCTTTCCGAGATCTTACAAACTCCACCAGTCTAGGATCTGGGAAGCAGAACGCGTTGTTTGCTGTTGAGTCAACCTGACAGAACAAGGCTTGATGTACAATACTGGACTGCGGAAGCACAGTCAATACAGGCTAAATGAATCAAGTTCAACAGAGTGGCTTTAACAACCTATGCCTTTCATAAGCGTTGAAGAGAAACATTGGCTACCTACCCAGCTGAGCCAAGAGCTTCTGCTGCTCCTGTACTATCTCTACTTGTGACATGGCTTGGAGCTTAGTCTGGTTCTCTCGGTGGATCCTCATGGTCTCAGCAGAGCTGTCAGGACCCCCGAGGCCCTGACCGGAAAGCAACCTTGGACCAGAGACTGTACCCAGTCCTGGTAGAGGGAGATGGATCGTACAGAACAACATTTCAGAATAGTAGCTATTTAAAACTGCAATTGAAAGTACATCCCTCAAATAGACCACCAGAACACCACTGTTAAAGTGTAACTGTACCCCAGCTCTGAGCCTGAGTTCACCCACTACTACTTTAAAAGCAATGCTAAAAAAGTGTGAGTTGGGGTAGTGTGGGGGCTGAGTTAACATTAACGTTAACATTTGAATATGATGACGTATGAGCGTACTGAGTGTACCGCTGAAACCCAGCCAGGTTCTGGGGTGATTTTTAACAGATATGACGTGTAGGTCCATTATCAGCCCAAACAAATGCAGATTTTTATCAAAACTGGGATTTTGTCAATATTGAAACCAGCATTTTTGAGTCTCATCACAGTTAAACCTTCTTACTTAGTTCAGAGCTTAAAAAACACATTTTAGGGTGCAGTTACACTTTAATGTTTTAAAATCAGCTGGCCATTAACCGTTTGCATGCCTGTACGGGTAGGGGTAGGGAACAATTAGCTAAGCTTGTGGGGAAGAAGTAGAGATGAGTGCCAGGCTATCTATTCAGCACTTTCAAAGCCCTATCAAAGCAAAACAACATTTATAATGCTGGTTTCGAAGCCTAAAACAAACTTGAATGAAATGTAGTATTACGGTCACACGTGTCTGAAGACTGATCCATAGTAGTCTCAACATGGAGTTTGACGTCTTTGATCTCGGCTGTGCGACGGGCAGCTGCATTTCTTTTTTGTACCAGAACCCTTCCCTCCTTTTGTCTCTGGGCTGCAATCTGTCGGGCAAAGATGCTCCTCTTTCCACCAGATGAAGGAACGGGCACCTGTCATTTTATGATAAGCCTACAGTCAACATACTGTTTATAGTGAATATACTCAATAGAAGAATAAGAGCAGTATTTGCTCTTATTAGTAAGTTTTACTAATACTTAACGGACATTCCCATCTTAAGGTACACACTCAATTACTTTATACAATGTATTATATAGTTGCTTATTAAATCAAACACACCAAAAATGTAACATGTGAATAACATCAATAATAAAATGTAAAACCTTTCAAAAAAGAGAAACAGTTGTATTAGCTACCTCTGTATCTGTTTCTTGGCGGTGCAGTACTTTGGGGAAGGCAATGCCTGTAAATGACGGCAGGGAGATTGGAGTAGAGCTAGTATCTCTCTCCTGCAAAGAAAGACAGTGAAGTAATCTCAGGTAATAAGTTGTGCATTAAGCATACAGATATAAGATAAAGTTGAAAACATAAAACCAAACAAGATAACATTAGCACGTTTTTACAGCAAAAACTCACAACAATCCTGGAAAGAACAGCACTGATATGAGTATCATGTCTGTCCAGTCTCTCTTCAGCATCTTCATCCTCGAAGCGGACACGGTTGGCTTTGAAGCGAGACTTTTTAGGTGGAGCCGGTGTCAGAGTAGGGAGCTCATCTGGGAGCTCTACAACACATAAACAGCCTAGTCACTCGCTATATTATAGTTTTAAAAATTACAGTTATATGTTATCTATATGTAAAAAATAGTATTGGTTCAAATACATTGTTAACTTATTTGACTATGTTAACTGCAGGAACAATACTGGTAATTCTTAGCAATAAAACATAAAGAAAACCGTTATCCTTTACCCGTTATGCTAACCACATCTCTCAGACTTTCTCTATTCTCCGCCTGATCTCCTGCCTCTCCTCTCCTCTTGTCTGGGCGGCGGATCACATTGACAATAGAGGGAGCACCCGAAGTCAGAAACTGCTCCTGTTCTCGGAGCAGGTCTGTCTCCGAATCAGTTGGCTTGGGACGCCTTAACATCCCTGTGAATATTCAGACAAAACATGACATGAATGAGCTACTACGTGATAATAATTTGTGTTTGAAAGACATTTCGCTTTTATTGTTTGGGAAAAAGAACCACAACTGTACGTCAGATAAAACCACAAAAGCACCCCAATACTTCGCAGTCTATTTCATGCAAATTAATATTACAGTACGATATAATGCATATCAAAAAAATATGTACCAGTTTCTTGGTATTTGTAAGTGTTTACGCTAATTTAGCAATATCAACACGATCACACCTTCATCCTAAAACTGATCAAATAGACTATGCACTTGAATTATATCACAGTAAAGTAAATAATAATAGTAAATATGCCGACCTTTAATTATATGTTTCCTGACCTAACTGTACGAGTACACAACGTGAGGAGGATATGAAATTATCAAGTACAACCACAACAGGCGGAAGAGTTTTAATGTGACACACCATAGTTAAATTTCAGAATAAAAGCGCAGACTCGATTGCATTGCCGCTAGTAAACATTTTGCATTATATATTTGTTTTTTTTACTGAAGTGGCTACAACAACCAGATACATGATTTCAGTAGTGCTTTGCTATTCTTGCATGAGTTAATTAGCCCACACACAAAACAACTGTGTGGTTTGATATACGCTACGGTACGGTGTGCCTACATCTCGCGGTTTCTTCTGACGTATAGGTGCACTTTCAGGACATTGGATAGCGAACTCGCTAGCGATAGATAGGCCTACTGGAGGGCTGTGCGCCCCATTTGATATTTTATTCAGAAACAAATTGTCCAGAACGAAGTGACCTGGCTAGCTCCAATTGTCTCCTCGGCATCAACATGGTCAATCTCTGTTGCCTGTGCTGCGGTGAAATCCCACGATCCCGCCCCCCTGCGTCCAACCAGCCACCGGGACCACCCCGGGATCCCCGAACCCTGCAAAAGCTTGGCTCTGACCCAGTGGGGATGAAAAGTGAGCGAAAGAAGCGAGCAGGCGGAGAGACGTCCAGTGTAAAGCAGCAGGTCAATATAACGCAGTGAGCCTGGACTCTGCCATGCTCAGAGTGCAGTATGCTGTCCCCTGACGCTGAAAGTGAGACAACTGCGGTAGACGCGGTGACCAGCATCAATGATATCGAGGAAGCTGAAGACCAGGAGGTGGAAGAAGATTCACCGGTTACCATTGATGTCTCAGAGGAGGTAGGTATATAGCTTGGCTAGTGGCTTAACAGCCTGACTTGTTTCACTCATTCATCCATCCATCCATCTATTCATTCATTCATCCATCAATTCATCCATCCATTGGTCATAATTAGGGCCTACTCAATGAAACATGACAATTTGCACATAAAAGGACAAGCCAAAAATATTATTTTATAAATATTCTTATTATATTCTGTGGCTGATCCACAATCATGACAAAAATGAAATCATCGCTGAAAAACTTTTGCTAGACATGTCACCATATTGCAAAGTAGCTAGATGTAGCTGTTGCATCACTATACGCTTTACTGTGCCATCAATGCCATCACTGTCTTACAGTGGATTTCACTTGCAGCGAGATAACGTTGCTCACACAGTCATAGCATTATCACGCTTCTAGAATGCAGTGACAGACACACTTAACTCATACTTACTCATTGAGCAAGGCATTAGGCTACCAAGACAGCAATTTGCATTCTAGACTCGACTATATTGGCGCATTCTGATTTTCTGCAAAATTCTGGACTATAGTCAACTGTACAGATTTCTGTGCGTGCATGCCTGCGCACGTGTGTGTGTCTGTGTGTGTGTGTGTGTGTGTGTGCACGCGCACGCCTTCCACTGCCTTTCACTGTCCAGGTGTAATTATTACGATTCCATCTAGGGAACTGGCCGAGTGCAGCAAACCATGGAATATAGGTTGAAATAGGCTGAGACAGCAGTATGTCCAGTCTATACTACTATATTAATACTAGTAATAGTATGACGTACTAACATAATAATATGATTATTATATTATTATTAATAATATAATGATAATAATATTTACTTATAATACTGAAGTAACAAAGTGTAACAGCCATGTATCATTTTCTGTTTTCTACCCCGTGGTCTCAGCAGTTAAAAGTGTTTTAGACACAGTAATGCTATGCTAATAAGTATCTGTAAAGCTGATTTAGCAGCTCCGGGCCAATGTCTCTGCAGAATGGGAAAAATCGGTTGGCGTTCCATATTTTAAATGTGAGCGTTTTCACTATTTCTGTAGGTCTGGCTGACTGACTGTGAGAGTCTTCAAGCATACTCAGCAGGAAACTGTCTGTGTGTCACATTCATTTTCAGCAGAAATGAAACTGTGCTGTACGCTGTACAGTATTACCTACATTCAGAGTCATAGCCAATCAGCTGAATGGATCCAAAGTCTTGGGCTGAATTCAAGCAAAGGGCATGGCTGCTCTCCAGTGTAATTTACTGTCCACTTACACATTTAAAAGCTCAGCGGTTCATAGCAGCACAATAGCCTTCATTTGCATTATGCAGCAAGCAACACATCACCTCATTGGCATAAGTGGCCATTCCTTATTTCTGTGCTAAAGTGTTTAATTCCTTCTCTATTCTCTCTCTCTCTCTGTCTCTCTCTCTCTCTCTCTCTCTCTCTCTCTCTCTCTCTCTCTCTCTCTCTCTCTCTACTGGTCTGGGATGGTCTCTCTCTCTCTTTACTTGTCTGCGATGGCCTCTCTGTCGCCCCCTGGCTATCCCCCCCTCTTCCTGCAGCAGCAGCAGCCCGTCACACAGTCTCTGAGCGCCTGCGTGTGCCACCAGCCCCACTGGCGCTGCCTGCTGCTGTCCCTGCTCATGTACAGCTGCCTAGGCACGCTGGCCTGGTGCCAGCTGGCCCTGGTCACCAAGATCAGCTTCGGCGTCTCCCTCTCCTCCTCCTCCTCGTCCTTCTCAACCACCACCACCCTGAGGGGGGCGGGGCCCGCAGGAGGTCACTCCATGGTCTACCACGGCAGCCCCTGCTCCGACGGCCATGCCCTGGTGCCGCTGGGCCTGCTGCTGGGGTTGTACGCAGCCTACATGGTGGAGTGCTGGCACTGCCTGGCCCGCAGCCGGGTGCAGGGCCGGGCGGCCGTGGGCGTGGGCGTGGCCTACGAGCGCGTGCGGCGCATGCGCCGGGCGCCGCCCCGCGTCTGGTGGACGGCCGTCAGCTACCACCTGGCGCCGCGCTACCGCCAGCGCTACAGGGACGCCCACGGCGCCACGCGGGAGAGGGTGGTGACGCATGTGGCCCAGGGCGAGTTTGACTACGCCGGCGTGGCCGATGTCTCCCGGGACCTCCTGGGCCTGGAGGGGCACCCAGCCACGCGCCTCCGCTTCACCAAGTGCTTCAGCTTCGTGGACGCCGGCCAGGAGAACGCCTACCTGCGCCAGCGGGCGCGGTTCTTCTCCGAGGCGGAGGGCCTGGACGACTACATGGAGGCCAGGGAGGGCATGCAGCTGAAGGACGTGGACTTCCGGGAGCACCTGACGGCCTACGCCGACCCCGACCGACCGCCTTGGTACGCCTCACGGACTGTCTTCTGGCTGGCGGCGCTCCTCACGCTGTCCTGGCCGCTGCGGGTGCTGACGGAGTACCGCACGGCATACGTGCACTACCGCGTGGAGAAGCTGTTCGGCGTGGACCGCAGCCCCGGCAGCGGATGCCTCTCCAGGGTTGACACGCTGGACAGCGTCCGGCTGGAGTGGCACATACGCTCCAACCGCCAGCTGGTCCCCAGCTACTCCGAGGCCGCGCTAGCTAGCCGGTGCGCTGGGGCGGAAGCGAGAGACGGCTCGTCCTCCGACCGACGACTCCTGCTGGACGCGGGCCGGCCGTCCCGCGGCTACGGAGCCCTCCTGGCCCCGGGGGACTGCGAGAACTGCTGCTGCCCCCCGCAGGACGGGAGGAGCAGGAGGACCATCACAAGCTGCAGCTGCTCCTCCTCCAGCTTCTCCTGCCTCGCCCCCTTCAGCTCCCGCCTCTCCCTGGACACGTCACTCTTCTCCCTGTGCCACGTGCATGGCTCCCTGTGCCACGTGCATGGCTCCGGGGGCACCGCAGGCATGTGGGGGAGCCGCTGCAGCGATCTGTCGGACGAGCGGCACCGCCGCTCCGACTCCAGCCAGCTGCCGCTGAACCACAGCCCGCCTCCCACCTACGGGGACGCCAGGTTCTGCCCCGTGCTCATGCTGCACAGGCCCGAGGGCTGTGGCAGTCAAGAGGGGAGGGAGGGGCGTCCTTACGGCACACGTAGAGGGTCCTGCTGTCTAGAGAGCTCTCTATGAGGTAGGGGGGGCGGGGAGAGACGTTTGAATATCTGTGAAAATGTGTAAAGAAGAGCAAACAAATGAGAGCTTTATTTATTGAGTTGTAGTGATATTGGGGGACAGTAATACGGTTTGATACAGTACACAGTATGTGTGTCAGAAGAAAGCAATCAGGATTTTTGGATAACTGGCTTTTGCACCCAAATGCCAATAGGCATGTACATACAGTACATTGATATTTGCACTCGGGCTGAAATAGTGCATGTGTCTTTTTACACCCATGTGAGAATATTCATATAGCACATATTTGACTGCAGTATCTACACACAAATAATTAGGAAACAATGTATTGTTTTAAAGGTTGCACATCACTTCATGATGTAAATTGATGGCTAACCCTAACCCATTAAGGATAAACGAACCTCTAAAGTTAACCACTTATCTTAACCAGAGGGTAAGATAATAACTAAACATAACCACTAATCTTAACCAAAAGGTAAGCTAACGACAAAACGTAACCACTAAACTTAACCAAAGGGTAAAGTAACCCCTACATTTTAACATAACATAGTTGAACATATTTGGTATTTTTATGTAGCCTTATACATAATAAATACAGCCCTGGGCATATCCTCTCACACTGGGATGGTTACAGTTAAGTTACAGGCAGCTTAACTGCAAGTTACTGAATAGCTGTTTGGCTATTCTCACCCGGGTGCTAATTTAGATAAAATGTCAACAAACCAACCTGCACTGAACTGAGCCATAAATAATATACCTACTGTATTGAAATTCAATGTTGTTATTTAGCATCGACAGTTTGGAATAAACTATGCTGTGTTTTGTCTAAGAATAATGTATTGTCTGGTAATACAACAGAACAGATATTAATTATCTGGTGCTTAAAATTCAATATGAAGCCTTGTGTGGGAAACAAAGCCACACCATTCATTAAATTCCAGTTGTATGCCTAATGTATGTATATGTGGATACTGTACTGTATATAATATCTGAAAGAAATGGCATAAAATATATGATTTTTTGTATAAATTGTCTCCCACGATGAGAATGCATGCTGTTACGAAATGTACTGTCTGGTAGTTTGTTTAAGCAAGTTAACACCAAAGACATGCATTTACAGTATATACAGTATTACTAATGGGACTAATGACATGTAATACACAGTTTACCTAGAAGTAAATAATATCAAACTAAACTGATTGATTGAGCATGTCAAATGGCTAGTGTATCAGTAACTCATTGTGCTTACCTAACCTTATCTTACTTAAAATGTATACAAATGTATGGAATATAAAAACAAACAATTATGGGATTGAACGGGTATATTTTGGGGAAATGTAATTAAACACATCCATTCACCAGATGCTTGTGACATAAGATGCTAATACACTTCATGGCTAACATGCAGCTTCCAAACAAACAATGTTTGTGTTTATTTACCTTTTATCTGTTTGTCTGCTCTGTGAGGCATATTTGGATTTTGGATTGGAAGTTATGTATGGAAATTATTTTGAGAGAGAGATAAACGTAAGCACCAAATGTGACCTTAGTAACTGCTATTCTTTATTATTATTATTATTATTATTATTAAAATGAGTCAGACAAGCAGGCCATGGAATGACTGTGTTCTTTTATGTTGAAATATTCACAGATCAATACAGTATTATTCTGTTTATCCTTACAATACAGAAAATCATGCAGAAGCTATTATGAAGACATTGTCTTTTCAATGTGTGTGTGTGTGTGTGTGTGTGTGTGTGTGTGTGTGTGTGTGTGTGTGTGTGTGATATCAGCAGGTCCAGCCTTTTAGCTAAAAGAGAACTCATGAGAAGACAGTCATCTTTCTGCAGCTGCTACAGAAACCTGTTCCGATAAGGGCTTACTAGAAACCACCAATCTGTATTGTTATTTGTTATATAGACCTAAGTAGGACATGGGGGATTAGCAGGTTAGGGGGGTGTTGTTGTCCCTGCTGGAGCTGCTGCCCCCGCAACCCGACTCTGGATAAGCGGATGAAGATGGATGGATGGGGGGGTGTTGTTTGTTTCCATGTGAAATGTAGGCTGTAAAGCCCTTTCAGACTGCAGCGTGATTAAGGGCTATATAAATTAACTTGACTTAACTAGATTGACTAGACAAAATTTTCACTTGCATTCCTCCATGGGTTGGCCACTAGATGGCACTATTTGCCTTGCATGTAACTACTGGGATGTTCGAGGACATGGTAAATCGTACATTCACTCGTTTCTCTCTTTTAGGCTATATAATAAACACATTATTATATATACTATACGCATATTATTATTGACACATATTGCTAAATTAAACCACATAATATATCATACACATTAATAATACACTGTAGGCTACATCATGTTATATTAGTAAATAAACCCAACCAGACATGTTATGGCTGTTGGATTTATTCAACGTATGCCGGTTGGTGCGGTGCAGCCATCTCCCGCCATTACTTGTGTGTTCTCAAAGTGCGCCGCCTCTGTATGCACGGTGGAAACAAATGCGGGACGCTGTAGTTAGCTTAACCAACTATCTTTCTGAAGTACGGTACATATTTAAGAGTTTATCCGACATTGTCACGATACGGGCAGACGGACTTTGGAAATGCTGACGAACACGTTTGTTCCGTGTAGCATTTTGCACAGTAGTTCCGACGCTATCGCTGTCTTCGTGGTGTACCGTAGTGTTTTGTAAGCTATGATTACGAACAAGGGTCTGTTGTTGACATTGGTGATGGCCGCGGACTTGTCTGCTCTTGTGGGCTGCTAAGGCTACCTAGCTTCAGTCGCGGAAGTGTTTATTTGAAATGTGTTTGTACTTGTAAAATAACGCATTTATCTATCTTGACAACGAATTCACTTTGGTCGCAATGAAGCTGCAGTGTGATGTCGAGGTGGTAAATCGTATGCTACCCACATTTGGTATGAAAAATCGAGGGAAGGGCGCTAGAGCAGTTCTCTCCATTGGGAAACATCTAGACAAGACTACTCAACGCAACAATATCTACCTAATGATCTGCACAGCGAAAGACAGGGCAGGTTCAAAGTACAAAGTGAGTGTTTGTCTGATCACTAGGGTACTGTCAAGCGTCAGGGGGGACATTGTCCTGTCTTTTCCCATAAGGGTGCATTGAAGGTTACGTAAGAAGATCTGGATCTAATAATTGTCATTGAATAGAAACATGCAAAAAGCATGTTTCTATTCTATGAATGAGCCAATATTTTGTGAAAATACCTGATGATCTATACCCCTCAGTGTAATGTAATCTTCCACAGGTAAACACTGACCTTTAACTTTCTCTTGCAGTTGAAAGACAACATAGAGAAGTTCTTCACGTGGTTTGTGGAGGAGGGCAAGGCCACTGTCAGATTAAAAGAACCCGCTATTGACATATGTTTGAGCAAGGTACAACATCCAATGTAAATGTGGACATATCATGAACATAACGTGTGGTGAGGAGGATATACGTGTGGAGGTCATATTACAACAGTCTCAGTTTTGTGTGTTCACTGAACAACACATACATATTTGCAAAAAAAAATGTAAATGGTAGAATACAGGATATACAGGTGTCTAGCGGTGTTGGTGTTATAAGACTCCCAGCCAGCAGGTCATGGGTTTGAAACCCGGAGTTGGCCTAACTAACATCTTTCAGCATGGTGCGCTTAACCCCTTGTCTGTTCCATGTAGCCTGGTACTAGTAATTGTCGTGCTGACTGTAATTCGCTTTAGATACAATTTATCTGCATTTGCTTGTGTTAACCCAAATCTTTTTAGATAAGTGTAAGGCTAGGCTTTCAACTCACTCTCCTGCTTCTTGATAGCCTACTTAATTTACAGCCAGATTGAATGCAACAGGCCTGTTCTGGTGTTTCCAATTGTTAGTAATGCTGTTAGGTCAGGGCGTTAGTATTAACCTTCTTGTAAAGCACATGCTGAGACAGATTCCATGCTTCCTTGTATTGTTTCCACAGACCGTGAATATGTGTGTTGTGAAGCAGTTGTTACCTTTCACCTAGAAACAAGCCCTGCCCATTTTTATTAACACCAACACATACATACATACAGGCTGACAACAAACAAATATATAAGTCTATATATGTGAGTCCTTGCTTTGTTGAAAGACAATGTGAGCCTGCTCATCAAATTCATGCAGATTCATTTCAGAATAATTATAATATCTAA
>JAODOY010000236.1:0-13921 GCA_025399855.1 Forbesichthys papilliferus | reverse complement strand
TGTCACATGAAAAGATATGCTCACATATTTGCAAATATGTGAGGGGTGTACTCACTTTTGTGAGATACTGTACATATGAATCTGTCAAAATACATTGTAATGGCTTAGAATTTAATACAGTACACTCTTACAAAATACTCTCATGCATAGAACTACAGTATATGGCAACCTTTGTTGGCCTGGTTTAACTAA
This sequence comes from Forbesichthys papilliferus, assembly GCA_025399855.1. Taxonomy (NCBI): domain Eukaryota; kingdom Metazoa; phylum Chordata; class Actinopteri; order Percopsiformes; family Amblyopsidae; genus Forbesichthys; species Forbesichthys papilliferus. The sequence goes on along the minus strand of JAODOY010000236.1, from coordinate 13,729 downwards.
GCACCACAATTGTGTACAATATGTTAATGGAGTATCTCTGCTGTGTTAGTTGTATGTGTGTTTTCTACTGGGTTCAACAAGGGTCATTGGTGTGGTTCCACACAGAAATTGACTGTCCATAAACTGAAATTATACCCTGGATATTTCTCAATGTTTTCTTCAAACAAGCAGGTGAGAAGACCAGGTGATTTAGTAGTGATATATCAGGGGAAATGCTGAGGTTGCAGATGTGCTGGTGAGTGAGAAGTTAGGTGGAGCATTGGAATAAGAACAACAGGAGTGCCCTACGCAGTAGCCTTGAAAGAGAGCTAGGAAATGGGATCAGTCCAGTGCTGTAGCACAATGTTTACCAGATAATGTTGATCTTGTTTACAGCTCTTGAAGCAATAGCATATTTTGCGCACAGCAATAATAGATAATAATGTGTATATTCTGTAGCAGTACTGACAATACTATAATATAGTATGTTACATTTTGTTATATGAATAGCCAAGAGGTATCACATTATTATCATCATGAGATATACTGTATTTACAATGCCTTTAATGACACTGTCACTGTTTAGATTTGATCCACAGACGCATTCTTTTTACTATGAAAATCATTCAGGTATGGGTCGTAGCAGATATACCAAAACAGAAGATGGTTCAATTGACGGAACTAAAACTAGACCAGCTTTGCTGTCATTGATCAGAGAAGGCAAAGATTGCTGTTAAATGACAAATTAATTGTATTATGGTTATATTGAATGTGTTTGTTTATTTGCAATATAATATTTACAAATGTTCTTTTTGTGTTTGTTTATTTATCATATACATGAACAGAACAGCAGCCATGAAAGGTAATTTAATCCTTCCTTGACCATATTTCACACTGAATCTATCAACACAAGACAACTAATACATATACAGTACATGGTAGTTAAAAGTATATAAATATTAAGATATTATACAATTGACACAAAAACAAAGGATAAAGATACGTGACTTGTAAAAACGTTAACGTGTGATTAAAGTGGCTACAGTGTGTGTCATGTCTATGCAGTGTAGCCCTGTCAGCTGTTATACAGTCTTGAAGGTCTCTGAACCAGGTGGTTCTGGTCCGTACGTATGCTCTCCTGCCATTTGCCAGATAGTAGCAGGGCAGTGACTGGGGTGGCTTTGGCCTACTCTCTGTGCTGATCTGATCTGCAGGACCTTACTCTGTGGCCCTGACCTGTGGTAGCAGAGGTCCTGCATGGCTAGCATCTCAGTCCTGATGATGCACTGGTCAGTATCCACCACCTCTGTCAGTCCTTGTGGGGGGTGCAGGGTGGAGGCTGGAGGCTGGAGCAGCTCCCAGACCAGCCGGCATACTCTCATACATCATGCACCTGTCAGAGTGTGTATGCCAAACTCTATAACACAGCTGGTGCCTGGAGTGTGTGAAGGGTGAACATGTCGTCCTGGCTGATGTTCCCAGAATAATGGATCACGTTTAAGTGCAAAATAAAGGGACAATGTATTATGTGACTCGGTCATATTTGAATGGGAAGCAATATTTTAGGTATATATCACTCTATGAAACCATAACACAAACACTTATTGGTATAAGTACAAGCTCCTCCTTCACTTGAGTACATGAGTACTCCTCTCAAGTATTCCCAAACTGTGCATGGGTGCTGGGGTGAATATGTAGGCTTCTTCAGGCTGTCCCTGTTAATAACGAGGAAATACATCTTGATATATTAGTAGTTGACAACAGATTTGATTGTGTTAATGCCACAGATTCATTTTAAGTAATTCAGTCATATATTCAACCCATGGAAACAGCCAGGAATATGATAATGCTGTTGTTGGCTAGACTTAGGACTTTCTTACTTACTCATACTTTCAAATACAAAGCCACACATTATTACGTTTTGGGACAGCATGGGGCTTGACCTTAACTTGCCAACCATTGCATTTTGAAGGACAACCTTCCCAAGGTCTGAGTAGCATGTCATATTCCTAGATTATGCTGAGCTTGTCAAAAAGTATAACCTGTGTGAAAGGTCACAAACCTAGCAGGGAATCAGTGCGGGAGTGAATCCTGCTATCTGCAGGAATGACGCAAGCAGCCCAGAAGAGAAGACAGCTCTTCTCTTAGCTACTTAGCTACAACATAGATAGCTGTATCTATGTTGCTCTAGTCAAAGGCCATCTATATTTTCTGTGGCCTGAGAAAGGCCCTTTCAAACAGCTAAGCAGATGTGTCTCACAGCACCTGTTGTTGTGGAGAGAAGGAGAAGGCTTTGTTATGGGATTGCTGTTTTTTAAATGTGAATTTTTAAAGTGTTTTACACAACTAAAATCTAGCATTTCTAGGCACAGTGTTACACCACAAGTGGCCTTCAGCCATGCAATGCCTAGAAAAAGGCTATCAATAACCTTCCCCATATCTCCTTTCTCCTGGACCATCATTAAGGATATATTTACTTTTTGATTGCTTTTGGCATATTCTCTAGTACAATGTATGTATTGTATTTAATGACAAAACAAACTCCACAGCATTGAACTCCACAATTAGTTAAAGCATTTAAAATGTGACATGGCACAATGAAAAAGCTCCCGTGCCTTCTTCAGGGTGCACCAATTCATTATGTAAGTCATTGTTTAGAGACCCTTTAAAATAAAGATACCATGATATGTAAATAATTCCCTCAATTCCTTTTGTTAAAACTGGCATTACACAAAGGCTGTTTTGGTTTGAAACTCAGTCACCTGCTGAGTGGCTGAGTGGTTGTTAATGCTCTTAGGTTCAAACACAAACACAGTTAGCTGGGTGGATCTGGGTTGCTCTAAGATAGTCAAGGTGTGTACTTCTTAAATATAACGAGACATGATTTGGAAGTGAATTACCTTGTTCTAACAACTTTATTGTTGTCAGCATGACCAGTTGAAGCTATCAGAATACCATTGACTAATTTTGACTTCAGGGTAAAATAATTAAGCAGTTATATTGCTATAACTGTTTTTCTATATTTTTTGTGCTTTGTAAAACATATGTCAAAATAATTGTTTGATGTTTTACAAGGAACTAAAAAGATTGAACAACATTTATGGGAATATAACTGCTTTATTTTTTATTGCTGGAATAAAAATAAAGACTACTTTGAGATATTGTGACATATATTGCAAATAGTGTCTTGAGGGTGCAAATAAAAAACTAGTTACAAAATGTAAGTTACACATTGGAGTATTCTAAAATGTTGTAAACCCAAAACCAACATAAAAAAACAAATACATAAAAGCTTTGGTTCATGTGCCTTAAAGGTTGAGTTAGCGATTCCGTGATTGTTAATGTTTGAACTCAAACAAAAGTACCTCTTCAATGCCATAGAATGCTCCCTCATAAGCTCCTCTCCCCACATTGGATGCACAATGCCAAGGCTGGGATAGTGTGGTGCGGTCCATTTGTGTTCCCATTTACAAAGCCATGGCTGTGCTCATCAGTGCGCACACAGAATGGGCGGCTAAGTGTAACCTATTCGATTCGAATGGCTAACTAAACCTTTAAAACAAACACAATATGCTATTCAGTTACAAAGACTTATACTAATAAATAGTTGATATACAAACAAATATTTTCATATTTACACATAATAGCACAGTTGACCACAGGAACAAAATTCAGTGGAATGGAGTCAATGCTGAACAACAGTACTGACATTATTACAGCAAACATCCACAAAATGTTTTAAGGAAAAAATGTGCAAAAATATGTTAAATTATAAAATTACATAGCAATAGAGTAGATGAAAATGTTAAATTAATTCAAAAACTATTACTTTAACATGAATGCCTATATACATTTATACATACTCTGTATACACAAATGAATGCTGTCCGTAGGGCTGTAGACAGTATGCAGCTTAGTCTCTTTTTCTAATGATTATAATAGAATTATTAAAGTGCATTTTTCTGAGCTTGGTTGGTCAAATCAGTCTTGTCATTTATGGGATTCATTCAAGGGATTGTGAGAGACTTTGGACTTGCGGTTGCATCCGTAGTTTGATGTTGTGTGGATACTCTGTTACGCGATAACGTGCATGATGAAGAACTTTGATTTCTTCTCTTGTGTGAACTCTGTGTTTTCTTTCCATGGTGGTCTCTCGTTTCACTATTGGGTGCCCCTAGATGTTCTAAAACCTTTTTGTGAAAGACTGCTTGAAACTGCTGTGCCTATAGAAGCAAACAATGTATTTGGGTCAAAATACAGCATTTATGTCTGTCTACAGACATATAGGACTATAAAACACAACAAGGATTCTTCTTTTCCTAACAGACAGAAGACAGACACACTTTTATACAGCGATAGTTTATCTATAAGGGTTAAAGACCCTGTATACCTAGAGGGTTGTGTTGATGTTTTTGTTTTGCTGCTGATTAGACCTAAATTTGATGCTGGGTGGACCAATGCTGCAAATTCACTCAGCAAACTTTAAAAGAGCTAATCATAAAGAAGATCAATCTAGCTAGGTCTCACGCCCACATTGTCCTAAGAAGAGATCTAATCAGCTACTGATTGGCATTAAATAGATCCATGTAAAGATAGAGTCGCGCCGTCTCCGTTCACTCCAAATGACCGGTTTATACACAACAATGGCGGACTGTGTAGCCTCAAAATAGTTCCCGGACGTTAGCATAAATACTTATAAAATGTATTGTAATCATATAATTATATGTAAATCGGTGATTTTATTGACCACAAATTAACAAAAAATTAAGATATATATCTGTATATATATATATATATATTTTTTTTTTTTCAAACGTTCCGTTGGCGTAACTCTCTCTCTTTCCATTTTCCAGGTCTCTGGCATTAACTAGCTTTAAATATGGTTTGTAGCAACATGATATTGCCTAGAAGTCAAGCTTACCGTGACCGACTGAGGTGTTGTAGGCTGTGTCGTGGTAGCTGGATCTGTGGTGTTTTGGTCGTGCTTTTTAGGTTTGGCACAGTACAGCTCCAGGTGCTGCAGGTCACAGCCAGCCGGTCTGCAGCAGTGGTCCACTATGCCCTTGCCCCTGGGCCGAGAACCATAACCAGACCAGTTGCCTTTTCCTAGAAAAAGGAAAGCATGGACATCTTTCATGTTATTGGATGAAGTATACTCTATGTTCACGTTGCTTTTGAATTTTAGTTTTTATTTTGATTAAATAAGTATTTACAGAAGGACAAACATGGGTATTTTAACCTTGTTCCACTGTTTTCTGTTTGAAAAACTAGTTACTACAATATAAGCTGTATTAACTAAGGTAAGTTACCTTAACTGTCCTTGTGAATCTAATTATGTTGAGTATTTTATAATAAATATGTTATTGTTGTTAAGGTGAACAAATCTTTGTTGTCTTCAATACAGAGCTGCTGTGCCTGTATATAGATACATTCTGGTCATTAACCTTCCATTGTGGTAAGATGGAACACACTGGCCTGGCCTTGGTCAGAACACTAATGAGGTGAGAGGACTATGGTGAAGATTCCATGGAACTCTCTATCATGAATTCAAATACATGCCTAATCCCCTAGTCAAGATTACTGCAATCTTGAATATTAAGCAACTTTATAATATCTGGGACCACAGTCAAAACAGACAAACATCTTCTTGTCAGATTGTAACAGATTGGGGAATAAGCATGGGCACTTTCACACATTACATTATTTGACGTGCAAAAACAGTGTCATATTCTCTCTGTTACTTTAGGTTACTTTAATTTGAAATATATATTTGGTATTTTAATCAATTATATTTTAATTAATGTTAATTATGGCTTAATAACAAAAAAATTGTTAGTGGTGCTTTTTTAAATGTACTGTACTTCAAATGGTCATGGATAACAAACCCTTATTTTTACCTAAATAGATTCCACGGTCACCGCACACAAATATTAGGTCTGCAAGGAGATCACTTCCACAGCGGAGCCGCGCCCCATTGGAAGGCACACACAGGAAAGGCAGGCAAGAATACAACACACAGATGCTGCGAAAACATAAGGCCTGAGGGCAGAGGGAAAGTGTGACCAATGCAGGTGTTATTTCAAGCCCCATTTTAGGTTGAATCACATATGCACGTGTGTGTGTGTGTGTGTGTGTGTGTGTGTGTGTGTGTGTGTGTGTGTGTGTATACAGTATAGCACTGTCACCATGCGCAATAGTTATAGCTAGCTTTGATGTCATTTACTTTTACGTTTTGCCTTTTAATGACAACGCGTAGCCCACATGCAGAATGAAACACTCATCATAAATATTCATTCATACAGAAGAACTATATACCAGCGTTTAAAGACCCCCTCAGTTGCATTCAGTAATCTTAACATATTGTCAACATTAAACTACTGATGATCTGCATCTGAGATGCCACAGAATGCACAAACAAGGGTCAAATTATCTGTATAATATTGACTTTGCATTTACTGTACATTATCAAAACCAGTTGTGTTACCTTCAGCGTGGGTCTTAGCTGGTGTCTTGATAGCACAGAAGAATACATCCTTTGGGTGTCTGTCTGTGGTTTTCTGTGCTGCTACAGGAGTATACTGACCTTGGACATGCCATTTTATACTCTTTCAGAGGTAGAGGGCAGGACCTAAGAAGACACTCTTTCTCCATGCGTCTGACAGTTTTAGGCAAAAGGCTAATCTAATTCATGCTTAGATCAGTACATTGTATTTGATGTCATTGAGAGTGGATTAACTTGTTCTGCATCTGGACCTACTGTGATTGTAGTGAAGTGATTAATGCCAAAACAATAAAAACCAACTAACTGAACAAATAAACAATATAGCAAAGACACGTGAAGTAATCATTGCTGGTATCACAAAGAGAAAACTATATGAGAACATAGAAAGAGACAAACACAAAAATAGATCAGTTAGTTATTTGAGTGAGTACTTGCCCCTAATTCTAAACAAGAACATTGAGATTTTATGTGTAAGCATATTGTGTATTGTTCAAAAAATGCTGTAGATATTATTATAGATATTATTTTGTAAATCTACTTAACAGTAAACACCAGTCATTATCCAACCACTATCAGCCATTAAAAGTATATCCTCAATTCAGTCACATTTGCCCCAGTGACAAATCCCAACTGAAATTCTTCTGTATGCACAGTTGCTATATGCATATATGTTACGGATTATAATTAAAACCAAAAAATACTGTAAAGCTGAGCTTGATTCATATCCTTGAGCATGCACAATATGTCACATATCTAGCTAGACACCAAGGCTAAAGTATGGTACAGCACCATCTGCAGGTCAAATATTTTTTACCTCTATTACAATTGACCCAGGTGATGTCACTTGTATACTATTGCATATGGTCAATGGGCGAAAGACATGGTCTTTAAAAATATTTACATTTCGAAGTTCTTTATGATATGAAGGTTTAATACACTAATTTTAACATGGATCATTTGCTACAGTATAATGACCATGTACCCAGAGTGCACAATATTCGTGTCTGTTTCTTGGCCAGCTGTCAACATATTATTTTCACTGAGGAGAATTCATTTGAGAATCCATGTGGATAAATTGTATTGCGCCATGACACATAGGGCTACATGCATCTAGCCAACGCTAATTTGAGTGATGTCATTGAAAGGCAAAAAAACTCAATGCATATTAAAAAATGTATTGTGAGGAAAGGGTCATTGCAATCTTGCAGATGCTAATGTGCTGATTAAAACACACAGATACAGTTGCTAAATTATGCAAAGAACAAAAAGAATAACTAAAACCTTTTCTATCTTTACTGTTTGAGCTGATAGTTGAAAAGAAAACTTGTTTATATTTAGCAATTTACATGCAGTGGTACAAAAACATATGGGGCTTTTAAAATGTTTTGCAAATCACAGAACACTGGCTGTAAGGAATTCTCATGCCAGCAGATATTCGTATGGAAAAGTATGCGCGCTTTTCCAAGAGTGGAGTAGTACTGGTATTGTGCCAGTTGATGGTGCAAATGTTTGCTTTTCAAGAGTAAACATGAACAGCATACAACAGACTACAGCATACAACTCAGTAATACAACTATTGAGGGCGTTTGTGTGACCTTTTGGGTGTATCTGTCTGCCATTGAGTAAATACCTAATGAGTCACCAGGCACACTGGATACAGGTCTATGGCATCGGACCATTTTGATAAATGCCGTAAATGCAGTAGCCTATTTTGGCAAATATTCATTTAAAAAATAGGTCGACAATAATAGTAACTGTGCGTGTCGCAGAACATTTCCATTTTTGTGTTTCTGAACTCTGACCTAAAGTAGGCCTGCTGCTGCTTTTGCTGCAAATTGCAACTTTTGCGTCAACTGCAGGTGAAGTAGACTATGGCTACAGTATGTAGACTTTAAGCAGGCGCGGCGGTGCGCACACTCGTGACAGAACATTTACAGTAGATCTATTTGCTCTCGATAAACCCAGACTACGCACCAGCGGATCCAGCTTCAACAATGGGGACCGTAATGGGGCTTTTAATGTCTCTAACAACGTTGAAGTGGAGGGTGTAGTGTAGTTTTTGGAACGGAGGAGCAATGAGCAAGGACGTTAAGCGGAGGAGTCGACCAGAAAACAGACTAGCTGAAATCAGAAGCACATGGAGTGAGTGAATTGTTAACCCTTGTTAAGTGATTGTATTTACGGGCATGGTCGAAAATATGTTAATTTCTATTTGCGATCTAACTTTAGCTGGCCGTTCAATATGTAATTCAAAACGTTTTTAAAAAGGGCCATGAGTGATTTATTTGGGGCTGGGGTGGCGATGTTGTCCCGAGACGATTACTTACATTTGTTGGCCTATCTAGTTATATCAAAACAGCCTATGATTATATTTTCAAGTGTTTGTTTATATGTGATGCCATGGCATGTTATGTTAAAATTGGGTCAAAAACTATTACCCTTTGGTCATCTATCGAAAAGTATGAAATTCAATGGAATAAATTAATGTAATGCAATAAATCAATATAATAGGCCTATCCTAATCGTTAATTTGTCATATCAGATTAATTTAGCTGTTGGCTGGTTGTTAACCTACTGTCAGGGAAGTTGCTATATTTGCAAACATAAAATGACTGTTGAGTGAGTGTTATTGCTCTATAACGTCACCTTTTATAGTGCAACTTTCTTCTAACGAACTGTTGCTTGCTGGTCCACTTGTAATGCGTTTCTACAGAGACCAGTGTGAGACCTTTACTGTTGACTGCACATATTAGGGCCTGGAATGTGGCTACTACTGACAGAAATGGATAGAGTCTACAAAACTGTAACCGTAGAACCTGAAACGATAGATGCTCTAGTCAAAACTAAAAATCGACCATAAATCCCTCTACATTGTAGAACTCCATCAATTTCCACAAGATGGAGGGCGGCATTTTATATTTATTCGCTTCAAAATAACGCCAGGAAGAAGCTATAGTATACCTTTCCCTCATGGATATGGATCGCAGTTCATCTAAGTTCACAGCTTGGTAGGCTGCCATAGATGTTGTAACATGTTTAGAGTTGGAAGCACACCCTAACCTTCACTGTTATTCTGGTTACAGGGTTACAGGTTACCTTTCCTATTGCTTTAAAACAAATGTAAAGGGGGGAAGGTTTGGGGGGTTACCCCAGGCTACCTGGTAATACATCTATTTGTATACTCGTTGTCGTAAATAAAGAAAAACGAAACTGTTAAATGACCATTATTGTTGTTTATGGAACAGTCACTATATTGTAGTCATTGCCCACTATCTTAAATGAATGTTGTCTGTGGCAGTGTGAATTGACGTCTTATGGAAATAAACCTCTAATTGCATTTTCTGTCCCACCTTCTGCCAAGGTGAACAGTCCAAGACAGATGTTGTCTCTGAAAGCAGCGGAAATCACAGTAAGTATGAACTATGCCTGTTTCAGCTTGAAATGTTAATGAAATTCTCAATACAAGCCTCACAATACAACAAATGCAGGTTTCAAATTTCTTTTCCGTCATTAAGTAGTGGATATGGTATATTGGTGGTGCACGGACAATGTCTGAGTCAAGGATTATACTGCAGCACAAGGCCTTGGTTTTACACAGTTCTTTTCTCAATATTGCACATTAGTAATATTTTCTTCTTAGTGATGACATCCCTAATTTTTTAAATTGTTGTATTTCCTTTTTGCACTATGAAAATGTATGTTAATATGCTGCATATTAGTAAATATTCTCAAAAGCTTTAGGAATTCTATCATTGCGCCATACCCACAAGCGCCATTTGCAGTTGGATTTACTGGCACTCTGTCAAAGAATAGCCAATCAGATCCAGAGTAGGGGCAGGCCAAAAATTAAGGAGGCTTGCTAATTTAAAAGATGTACGAGGCTGCCTACAGTACTATACTATGGAGGCCATCGTGATGAGTTATGTGTGTTATTATCTCTATGACCGGTAAAAAATATGTTTAACCAGCCATTTTGGTCGTTGTGTCAAAATGTTAATTTCGATCACTGGCTGTCTAGCAGAACACCAGTAAATCCAAACCATTTGGGGAGCCCTGCTGTAGGTACATCGCAGTGGTGTAAAAAACAAAACCATGGACATATAGGCAAGGAAGCCATTCAACAGTTTCAATATCATTTGAAACTGTTAGACCTCACAGAGGGCATGTAAGTGGCTTATCAAGTTCCACTGAGTCCAACATGCTTGCCCAGAGAGCAAGGTACACATACTCACAACACATTATGGTAGATAGCACCTACTCCCAGATTACATCATACTTAATTGTACTTTGATATGTTGTCAATTGTTAACTAAGGTCTCACCATGGCAACAGGTAACCTGAGCTAGTGTACACATGGTATGACTTACAACTGTCTTTAGCGATAGGCTTTGTTGTGTTAAATATCAGATATTGGCTAGTTCACACTAAACAATACAAGTACAAATATCTAACTAACTAACTAACTAACATTAAACATGCACTGTGTTTAGTTATTTTATATGTGGAATAACAATGCCAAACATAAATATAGAAGTTGCGTCCATGTTAGTTAGATTTTCTTCTTCTATTTAGTTGTTGTTGAGTTGTTGACTACTGTCCGAGTCAATTACTCACATACAACCAAATTCAGAACAGTCTGTTTTGGTGACCCTTATTTAAATGCAAATAATACACATTTTCCTGTGAGATGGTGATACATTCTGTGATTTTCTGTTATTGAAGGTTGTGGTTAAAAAATATTATTAGGGGTTCAAGAAGCTGCGGAAACCCTATTGTTTGTTGTTAGTTGCTAGTTTGCTAGTTATTTGCTAGTTATTAGTTAGCCCCCTTGCGCTTTGTAACTTTGCGCAAAATTTTGCAGACTTATTGCCAGCTATGCCATTCGTACACCATTTCTCGTGTCCATACGCTCTATCCTCTAGCGCCACCAGCAGGCCAAAGTTGCAACATCCACACACTCACAACTTTGGCCCTGATTGGCCTACAGACATGCAACTACCGCCATATGATGCAGAAGCAGCTGCTGAACAACTTTGCAAGAGGCCATTTTCAAATGCGCCTAACTAAATTTTCCGTTATTTCGAATTTTGTGAAAAAGCTTAAAAAGCTTCACAGGCCACAAATCTTCTTCGATCATCACAAAATTTGGCAGACATGCAGACGAATACGCACAAAAGTTATCAGATGGATTTTTGAGCTTCGAATTTGTTTGTCCGTTACACGCAATCAAAAGTTCCCAATTATGCCGCCAAACAGGAAGTGGTTGCGTATCTCTGCAACCGTATGTACGTATATTGTCACAATTTCTTGTATGCATCATTGCCATACCCATGCAAGGCCATGTGCAGATTTACAGTAATCAACCACATGGGGGCGCTATTTCTGATTAGCGCTTTAAACGATCATTACTCATGAACGCAAGCATACAATTCAATCACACTGGTTGTGTGGCATATATGCCACAGGTTGATGTGCTACAAGAAGCAGGAAGTCAGTAATCCAAACCATGTGACTGCCACAGGCCAATGCAATTCATGGTATCATTCAAAGGACTTATAAATGCCCGACCACCACCAAACTTGGGCAACATACAGAACATACAGAAAAAATATGGACCGCATCAGCCACTAGGGGACGCTACACCACCCTCAAAATAAAGATGGTTATATAGCGATAACTCTGTGCTAGTTTGAGCAATAGTGACCACACTTATTTCACCATATGCATTTTACTAAGCTTAAACATTTGCCTCTAGAAATTATGACCTCAGACTTACTGCTTTGCAGTCATTTAGGGTTTTCTAATTCTAGCTTCAGAAGACCTATCTGCCCAAATGTATGTCCCAATATCACCAAATTTGGAGTTTATCATCAGTATAGTAGCCTTAACATGTCTGCTAAGCTTAGTGCCAATCGGCATAAAGGAGGCGCTACAACACATTATAAAATTTGAGATGGTCAAATAGCGATAACTGTGATTGTTTGAGCTATGGTGACTGAACTTGCATATTCTTGTGCATCCCACTGAGCATAACAATATTGCCACACTGAGCTATGAGCACAGATGTCAGACATAAGGAGGAACAAAGGAGGAACAATAGCAGCAAATAGCTTTAATAGCTAAATTCTCATGAATGAAACCAGCCATTTCATCCAAACTTGGTGTGTTGCTTGAATTTTACAGGCTGTTTTGCCTAGTCTTATCAGGCGTGTTTGCTTCATAATTCCTTCCTTTTTCGGGCTTGTGTTGTCCTATTTGCATCCCATATTTGTCATATATACTTGGACCCCTTCTTATATTTATTATTATTATTATTATTATTATTATTATTAGTTGGTTATATATCACTGATTTACAGATTTATTGTGACTTTCAAATATTGCTCAACATTTATGTGTGCCATATTTAGTTTTAAATAAACACAGTGCCACACCATAACTTGGCTGTGCAAATCATCAAAATGAATCTGCTGCAACTGCAGTTCCATTCATTTTGCAGCAATATTACCATACATGTATGAAGTGCAATGTGTTATATGTGTGCTGTGTGGTGTCTATGTGGCGTTATGGTCACCAAAAGGTACATTGTACACTAGCAGTGTACCTTTTATAAAGGTACAAATCCCCCTTGAGACCAGTTTCCGGTTTGAATAATGGAATGGATGTGCCCTAAGTTGGTGTGCATTCACCCTGCACTCTACCCCTTCCCGTACAGCCTTGTAAACACGTGTGCAAAGTTAGGCTTCAAGATGAGCTAGGGTATGAATGAATTTCAGATCATCTACAATGCAGTTGAGGACTCTACCGTTTATTTATAAAGTATTGAGAGATGTTGTAAGTGTCACAATACTGAATGCTTTCCCCCTTTATGTGCATCGTTGGGGACAATAAATGTTTACTTACTTTAACCAAAATGCTTTGCTTGGATTCATGGCTTTTTACTTGATTCCACCTGTTTATTCCATGTCAAGGATACAGTAGTGTGAGCATCCTTAACATTCTTTACACTTGCTGGGTGGTGACATGTGGTGTAATACAGTATGTGTCCTCTGTACCAGGTTCCTTGCAGACCAGTGAAGATGGTGGAGCTAAAGAGAAAGGGGCGATCAAGAGATTCAGTGCCATGTGGTCATCTATTCGTCGAGGAAAAAGAGATAGTAAGTTGGCTTCATGTAGTCGTGGGGGGGGGGGGGGGGGGGGGGGGGGGGGGGGGGGGGGGGGGGGGGGGGGGGGGGGGGGGGGGGGGGGG
>JAODOY010000235.1:0-13921 GCA_025399855.1 Forbesichthys papilliferus | reverse complement strand
TTGCAACATTTTCGATATGATATTGCGCAACGTGATATTGCGATAACGATACTGAATTGATATATTGTGCACCCCTAACCTAAATCTACAGTAGTCCTGTAAGATACCCATCACAGGTTAATGTTTGTGCTCTGATTGGAGTGTTTGATGGAGTGTTTCTTGTGTTCCGATTTCAACGTGATGCCCTTCAGCTGTCCTGAAGTACAGAAAATAATTGTACACAGGGCATGCATCAGTCCAGCGATTAACAGAACAGCAGTGGGGATGAATGCATGATGATACATGCTGCATAATGGATGACAGGCATCTGGCACTCTCTCGTCTCGGAGGGCAGCAACATCCTAAGGGGCCTGGTGTTGTGATGTGGGTGCTTGTTAACGGAAGCTCTATCCCTGTTAACAGTCACCTTGTGCTTCAGGAAAAGTGTGTGGGGAAGGTGTGTGTGTATGGGAGGGGAGGAAGGGGGGGGGGGGGGAGGGGGGCCAATATCCACAAACCTTGACATGTGACAAAGGGAAAAAACGGGGACAAAGTGGAGCTGCATTACAGAGAAACCAAGAATCAAAACACAGAAAGTCATGCTAGATGTTCGCCTGGAAATCTTCAACTACATATTCTGATGTTTGAGGGAGTCTGTCTGTTTTGTTAGATGTGTTTCTGACTTCTCCACAGTAGAACTGATGGTAATACATCAAAGACAACACAAGTCAGTGCAAATGTGACTGTGTTGGTCGCTGTGTTAGGCTAACTAGGCTAACTGTGTAGCCCGCTCAAAAAAAGAACATGATTTAATAGGTGTTAAGTCACAGGACTGTACAGTTGCATGCAGGATTGATCTGTCTATTGTTTACACACGCCCCAAAGTTCGACCTTACAGCCATGACCCATGCTTACAACATTCCCACACAGACTATCGCATGTCATAAAAACAACAGTCCAGGCTCGATTAGCGCACAGCACGCGGCCAGTGTGAGGCTAAGCAAAGTCGAGCGCGTCACGTCCACACACACACACATGCGGTAAGCGAGACGTTTTTCCCGCTCCGTGTTTCCCCTCCCAGCTGAGGGACAGAAGCGGTGGCCTCGGAGCTAGGGGAAGTGCTCATTGACCCCGCCTCCTTCCCGTGAAACAGCATACACACACAGCAGCAGAGGCACTCGATGCTGATGGGATGTGGCTGTAGGGTGTAACCAGACCTAATATCCACTTTGTGAATAAAGGTCTGGCCATTCTCCACCTTTAACTTTCATCAGAACCAGGCAGTCAGCGAGGCCCCCGGGGGCTTCCTCTAGTCACCTGACATTTCCTCCTCCACCTGCTCTAATCTCTCATTCCGTTTGTCTCCATAATCACCCTCACACCATGTATAAGTCCTTTTATTGCCCACCATTTCCTTCTGTAGTTCCACTCTAGATACATAACATTACTATGCGCTCGCACACACACACACACACACGCAAACTTTCACTGTCTGCCACAAAACGCTGGAGCGTAAGACTTAAGATGAGTCTAACCCTCAACCATTCACACACATCATCGGCGTGCCTAAGCATGCATACATACTGTACACTGAACGCACCCCCCTTTGGCAAGGCATTCAGTTATCAGCGCCTAGATGCATATTTACACCGCAGAGAACACCGCAGGACACTAAACAACAGTTTAACAGACACTGTGTGCGTGTGCGCGTGTTGCTGGCACTCATTCTTCGCGACGGCAGTCCCTGTAATCGTGATGTCTATGAAAATAAACACGTCCGAGGCCACTTCTGTGCAAAAGGTGAGCATTGATTACTATAAATAAGAAATAGACTACTGCTGTCCGTGGTCTCAGCGATTCTGTCGAATGTGTAGGTCCGTCACAACAAACAAGCAATATAGTGATCAGTTCTGCATGCCATTTAAGGACAGAGTGCTTAACACTAGAGGCTATGAAGCGCCTCGACCTAGTACATAGTAATGTCATCAACATCTCAACAGACATCACAAACTACTCAAACGTGGGAACCAACACTATCCTCATTCACCCCTCTTTCCGAGTCCCCCATCTCTGTGTAAGGTAAGCACTGTGTATGTGTGTTTTCTCTGGAGAAAGTGGGTGGTCTTCCTTTTATTTCCCTATAGACAAATTGGACAAGTTCCAATTTGAAGGGCTTTAGCTGTAGCAATTTGCACCCTGCTTCCAAGTCAGAGATGACCTGCTGTGTATCGAGCTGAACAAAAATATCAAGCTGGCAAAAATAGATTGTTTTTGTCGCAAAGCCCTGTATCACATAGATCAAAGACACAGGCTGGTTGTAACAGTTTTTTACCCCAAGTGAGATTCATTGAGGTGCTCCTTAAAGCATTCACTTGACAGGTCGACACTTGGAAGCCCAGAACTACTGTTTATGAGAAGTAACCGTCTGAGTACAAAATGTGCCTTGACGGGTAAAAAAAAAAAGAAAAGAAAAAAAATTATCCGAAGGGCTCAGCAAAATTGTGTGTAGACTGCATTCATATTTTAAAAAGCTATGCTCATTAGGACTAAGGCAAAGGTTGTAGGCTACAATGGGGATTTGAAGTGTTCTTCAAACAGACAAAATTCTTACACACACACACAAATAAATGCACGACGAAACTATGACTGTTGATAAGTGAATGATGATTTTAATAAAACTATACCGTCACAAGCATCGCTTAATTATTACATATTTTAGTTTTCCAAGTAAACTGCGGTGTTCTAAACAGTGTGGGGAGAAAAGAAAAAGCTGCTTTGGAGAGTTTGCGTCAAATAGAAAGCACAACATATGGCAACTTGAATGTGTAATGTGGTTAAAGTGCATCGCTAGGCACAGTGATGGACGTGCCGTTTCTTTATTCTAGTTTGTTCCATCTCTCTTTATTAGATTTCCTTGGCCGAGAGCAGGCCAAAAGAGTATCCTCCCTTTTGTCAAGCAACGCAGTTCAATATGCGTTCAGAAACCACCCCAATGCCCCACACCCTTTCCATTCTTTCAGTCTGGATAGCGCCTATTAAAGTCAGTGGGAAGGGATCTCCCATCAATCTTCTTTGAGACCACCACTGCTGAATGGCTCCGGGAGAGGGAGAGAAGAGACCGGGGGTGGTGGGTGGGGGTTTGGTGTTAAAAGGTACAGTCAGCTATTGCAAGCTAATTGTAAGCTAATACACTTTATGACGAATTCAACAAATATCTCATTGTATTTCGCTAGCTTGTCGGTCTCTGTGCGTGTTGATAAAAAACGCCAATACTTCTACACAGCTCTGGCTCCATAAAAAGGAACACAAAAAAAATGGTGAACACAAGCTCACGTCAACAAAGTCGTATTACTACGCTTTGCGTCACAACGTGTGGTGCAATGCCGCGGAGGGATATTGTTTTGATTTGAGCACGAAGTTAGCAAGCGAGAATGACTGACCCTGCTTTTAACAGGATTGTTTAACTGGAACTGGAAGTTTCAGAATGCAACGCAGTACATTTGGGCAGATGAAGGGGCGCTGAGTCCAGATGCTCTCTGCAGCATTTACTTGCCTAGTCTGGGAAAAAGTGCATGCCTAACTACGTCAAGATCCGCCTATATACTTGACAGGAGAGGTATTTTTATTGACATGCATGACGACCGACTGCATAACTATCTCAATGACCATATCAGTCGTTAAACATACTGGGGATTTCCTTGGGAAACTAAACGACAAGTCTGGCTGTTTGCAGGTCTTGTAAATCTGTTAAATAAGTAGGCTACGGTTACTGCTTACTGAATTTAATAAATGTCCACGTCTGCATTAAGTATGAATATATATATATATATATATTTATATTTTCCAAAACATAAAATTTAATATTTCTAAATATGTACAGTATGAATCATAAAATCAGTGTGTTTTTTTAAAGGCGTTTGGCGCAGGCAACCAGTGCGGCCAAATTATTAACCACTGTGTGAGCGAATGAACCAGAGCAAACTTGTTGTCATTGAATGTAAGGCAAGTATGGCATGCAAGAAGATCGCACACTCCTACGCACTACGCAGCGCTGCCATTACATCACAGCCTGCACAACAGCTCTGCCCCAAGTGCGTAATTATTACTGTCTGTACCAAATCTGGATTTCTTTGCAACCAAATTAGTTTTAAAGAAAATGCAGCAATATCTTTGAATTACATACATTGTTTGGTGTTAATTGGTTTAAGTATGAGCTGCTACAGCTATAATTTGGTAAATTGATAGCATAGTCATAACAAACGTGTGTTAACAGTGGATTTTAAAACTATTTCATTACATATTACATTACATTTGTAGAATATATCTGGAAATTTGAGTTGTTTTTTTTTTTTTGTTTTGTTTTTTTAAATGGAAAATGGGTAGCAACCATATCACATAAAAATAATTTGGAAGAAATAAAGAAAAAACTGAACAGAAACCAATTCAATGGCAGAATAACCACAAGATAAAAATAAAGAATAGAATAGTAAATCCAAGATGATTCACATATACGGAGATTAGGTTTAGTTCACAAAACTGGCTCAACCAGCCTGGCTGTTTCCGCTTCACTGCAACCTGACAGGTGTGTGTGTGTGTGTGCGTGCACGTGCTAGCATGCACACAAGCACCATTTAAACATGACGAATTAAAAACAAACATTAACTTATGAGGAAGTTAGACATGTCTTACAGGAGCACTGCACAGTGCACAGGGGCGTGTTTACATAGCCTGGACATAGTATTTAAATTGTGCACACACATAAGCACATCTGAAGCCTACATCTGATGAATACAATACGCAGCCAACGGTGCTTACAGAACCGTACAGGGCCCAACTAATTTGCATGCATACGGTATATGGTAGACTATATTATTAAGGCAATTTTTCTCTGCAGTCTGCCGTCCTACAGAAAATAAACCAACAATAACCCTTCATGTTTCTTGAAAACACAGCTAATGCTTTTATCTTGGTTCATTAATAATATTTTTTACGTCGAGTGTGGGTAAATGAAGACACACTTTGCATGCTGGTGGTCAGAGTGGATATTAATAGTTCATTTGACAAATCTAAAATAAAATATATTTAAAAGACCTCGTGGATGTACGTTTTGCTTCTATTGGAGGGGGATTGATGTTTGGTGGGGCGGAGGCTTGGGGGTCCTCCCCCCAGAAATGTTTGAGTGTCAAAAACTTCCTGCATTCTGGTGAATTTTCAAAGCATCAGTTTGTGCCTTTCCATTTAGCATTTTATGGTAAAGGTATCTTTAGATAGGCTAAAGGAACTAAATATCTGAATAGAATGCAGTAGGCCTAAAGGCTCCTGTTGACCAACTTCTCAATTAATATAATCCCATGAGAGTCAAAACACATGAATAATAAATTACCCTTCTGTCCTCATCACATTTTTTGTTTGGCACAGTAACCTTTAAGTGCAGGCACAATTCACATCAATGATACATTAATACATTTAAATGAATTCATAAACCCATGCACTTTTATTAGCTCATAGCCTGTGTTTAAGTAAGATTTGTATTCAGATTAAAAACGTGTTGTACATTTAACTTTCTCCCTCCCTTACATCGTTGGCAATTAAGCTATTTTACTGACGTTTATTGAAGTTACCGGGCTATGTGATTCACCAAGCTAACCTTAGCCTTCCTATAGCATAACAATAAAACTATTTGCTTAGGCTTTGAGTACCAACAGTACAGCCCAGTACCACAGTAGTCTTCAAGCGCAGACGAACAAGAATTCACCAAAATGCTGAACCACTTGCAGAACAATAAACGAGCAAAGGAGAGCACCGCCATTTGGGGTGACAACTGACTACTTAATTAAATGTACCTTTTTCCTAGTTCTCTGGTAATGTTGCTATAATCTGATCTTTGTTACTGCCTCAGAAAATGCTGTAGACTACTAGGCTACTCGCGCATACTGGGCTGTGCAAAGCATTGTCGTGACTCGTAATAATATTTAATTAACTTCTAAAGGAGTGGCGCTCGTGATTAAGCCGTGGCGGGCCGCCATAAATTAATATACACAGCGGAAACACTGGCATTTAACAAATCAGTGTTGCTTAAACTGTTTTGATCACCTCATCTAGCTCTACCACCATTTTGAAACACGTGCCATCACACTACCCACCCTTATTGGACCGCCAGGTTAACAGACTAAATAAATTGAAGTGATAGCAATAGTCGGGCGGAGCGATGCTAGGCTATGGTTACTGCTTAAAATAAATGGAAAGACAATTATTCATGATATCAGTTAATTAGCATCGTGCCAGAATGAGTGTCTCTTAACTGACCCTATACGTATGTGACAATGCTGACAGACAATGGAAATATAGTACCCCCACTTCCACACATGCTTACAAGGATCACGTGTTCACGGGTGGTAAAACAAAAAGATCACCTCGAACTTAGGAGACATCTGCTCTGTGAATGCAATGAATGAGAAGGGCAGACATATTTGGGTTTGATTAAACATGTTTAACAGTGACGTGTTAACTACCAAAAGCGATTGACGCTCCAGCACTTGGCGGTACTCATGTCTATGATGTTGGAGGAGCAATGCGAGCCGTGACATCTAACACTCGCCAACAACCTCCCTAAGTAGTCCTCTTTTTCACCTACAAAAGGAAAACAATTTGGCAGTTAGATCCACTGAAACCCTCTAAGCCAATGACAAGAAAGCATTAAACTCCACAGGGAGGGATTTTCACTAAATGTTTTTTGTCTACAATCATTGCAATTATCTCCGTTTATCTCACTCGGAATAGCAGCGAATATCAGATGAGCCTAAATCAATGGGTGTAATTTTGGCAGATAATTACTGGTACAGTGTCTCCACATGTAGAAAGCAGTTGGTATACCGAAGAAAAGCGGAGTCATCACAAGCATTAAATAATGCCACTGTTTTGGCATCAATGGGAAAACAAAAACCCAAGTTAACGGAAAAGCAGAAATTTGGGATATGAGGGGGATTTTGAGCAGCCTATTTTATGTATTTATTTTATTATTTTTTGCAGAAAGCTGGTGCAGACCTTTCTTTCTTTGAGGGAGCACAGATCCCTAATCACAGGGTGTAAAACAGTTGGCCCTATCTATGGCATCCACTGTCTGGGAAGGCTTGCCCTATAATCCACACAAACTCAAGTGAGATGGGAGACCCATCTGCAGCGATAACTGGGCTGTGACTCTGTATGGCATCCTGACGGAGCCTCAATTGTCCCCTACATTTTCTCTAAAGCAGGGGAAAAAATACAATGATCTAAGAAGCGAGGGTGCATATTTTCCACGCGCCACAGAAACCCAGTCACCATTCCATCTTTAAACTGGTTATTAACCTAATGTTCCTTCATCAGTTTCATTATCCTATGGTTGGATTTTCAATGACGGCAGTTCAAAAGTGTTTAGGAGACAAAAGACCATTATCATTATCAAATAATTGGAAATATAGTGTTTGAAGAATAGTGACTACAATAACAACACACGGCAAACTAGCTCTGCTACATTTGCAGTTGAAAGTGTACTGACCCCATTTGGAATTCTTAACATAGTCAAATCTTCTGTGACCGTGATCTTCTAGTACAAATGAATATTTAGCCAGGACATTACTTGTTGCAGATAAACCCATGAGCCCTGCTATATTTATCAGTGATTTACTTGTTGTTATTATTATCAGTAAACATAATGTAGGAGGCAGACATTCACATCATCACATAATGCTAGCAGTAAATTAAAAACAGATAAAAAGGTGACATGTTTATGTTGTGTATTGCAACATTCAGCTACCTGGATTTTTACTATCTTCCTAAAATAGATTAAGAAAGAAAATAGTTTGAGAAAATAAAATCAAATGTAGGTAGCCTATATTTATACAAAATTATATACAGTATATATGAAATGACTAGATGGATTAGGTTCTAAATATAAACCAAAACGTGTTAATCACATGCCATGTCTTTGCTCATGTCAATTAATTTAAAAGCTTCACAGTCAAGATTCCTGACAAAAGACTCATCTTGAATAGGGAATGCCATTGTAGCCTTGGAGTGTAACTACATATTTGAGCAGCAATGAAGCATTAGATAACAGACTCTGAAAGACACGTGTAACAAAGCTGTAAGCAAGGTCAAAGTGGTGCGCTGTAATTGGAAAGCAAAGCACAGAGCTGAAATAGTTTTCAGATGGTGGACCTTAAATTATTCTCGCTGCAAACCCTATGCCATTGCTTGCCATTATTTTCTTTTCATATCTAAATAGCAATGGGTGCAACTTGTAATGGTACAAAAATTAAAAGATAAATCATCACAAACACACTAAACCCAGCTAAACCTTAGCGTTCTCAGAATATTTCCCAAAAGCAGTACCTTGAGAACAGCAAACAGTGATTTCCCACTGAGGGACTTTTTTTCCTTGAAACAAAGACTTTAAGCAGCGAAACACTCGGTCGACCCTCACTCAGTCTTGTATTTCTTCGTCTCACAAAGGCTAAATTCCCCTTTGGCATTGTAATGTTAACAAACTCCCAATCATACATCCCTGTGCTAAGATTGACCGGTATCATACAATCATAGATGATGAACATACTGCACCGTTCCAACACCTGTTAGTTGCTGTGTGTATAGGCCCGGGCCTTAGCTAATTACCATTCTAACATTAACATTACAAATGCAGCTCTTACTGATGCTAACACATGTGTCTGCATTCTGACTCTATTCTGATCCTATCCTGTTCTAAACACGAATGCATTACTTCAGGTAACTTACAGCTCTATTTTAAGGGTACATAATAGTAGTACATAATAATATAATAATAATAATAATAGTACATAGACATTTAATGCTCCTTTTCACTGGTTTACACAGCTCCTTGACTTCTCAATGCAATGTAGTTGACAATCTTAAATTTGAAATAATGAACATTAGTATGAGAACATGGGGCGTGATGCATGATAAAAGCGTTTCAGGTACTGATCGATCAGGTACACATCGATGTTTATTTGCTTTGCTCCTTCGAAGAATGACACTGTGTGTGTGTGTGTGTGTGTGTGTGTGTGTGTTGCTCTCATGGGTTCAATGGCCCAGCATGCATTCGACAGGCTAGGTCAAGAGCCACTGACAAATTAAGTCACATGACCACTTTAATGCTACTGCATCTCCCATTAGGTAAGTCTGTTCCTATGCCAAGGCAATTAACGCCTCTGAAACTACACAGAAATCCAACACAGGTTAACCTCATTGTGTACTATGTTTATTAAGCTTAGGGAAAAGGACAACGAGGGGAATATTTTTACCACACCTTTGCTTTCCTCAAAGTACTGTATCTCTCCTAGTATGACACGAAAATTACCTTACATAACAAAGGCTCCACAGTTCCCTCCACTTCAAATGGTGGGGCTGTAATTCTACAACAAACACCCTGTCCTTACCTTCTAATAATACAGCGTTCTAAATCTGCAATCATTGCCACAGAAATAAGCTGTTGACAAAACTGCGGATCACGCCCAAGTCAGCGGGCCTGGCAGTGGCATGCTGGCATGTAGAAACGCCGCAAGCCACATAGCTGGCCTTCGCTTCGACTTGTTCACTGTCAAATCCCGCTAGAGGCAGGACTTGTCATCTCGTGGAGACACTGGATAGGAACAGGGAAAACACCCCTCTGTACTTCAGCTGTGTTTGTGTATTGTTGCTTGCCCTGTTGTGTTTACAAACTTTCGCTGCAAATGTAGGCAGTGCTTATCAACGATAAACTAGGTGTAGGCTTCAACAAAATATGTTCAAGCTCACACCAGTGAAACCACACTGCATATTGCATGCATGTACATGACACAGTAAAAGTACTACCTGCCAAGAATAGGCCTTGATGTTGTGGTTGACACCAACATTACATCAAATATTGTTTTGGATTGAAACGCCAACCACAGCAGACTTGGCTCATCTAACCCTTGCACTACAAGCACATTTCCTAAATGTAGGGTTCTGCGGATCTAATCCGTCATCTCATACCATACCACCGTACCGCCACACACTTGAAACGGGCCACGGCACCATAGACCCAGCGGTGACAGTCTGAGTGTGTGGCTAGCTATACCTACATTATAGCCTACTGCAATCTAATGCTAAAGGAATGCTAATGTTTGTTTTAAGGGTAGAACGCCAAGCTTCCATGTTAAGACTCGTATAAAGTATAGACAGAGGCAGCTGGCGTTTGCGAATGTGCTTTTTTTTTTGTCCATCTTAGCATCGCCAAAGTCCCATTTTGCTGCGTGCACTATACAGTGCATTACTGTGGACGGGCCATTCTTCCACCTGCCATTTTAGATGCCATGTGTCATCCTAAATTCAAAACCCAGCGATACACTTGGCTCCTTGACGGATTCACATTTGTTTAACTACATAAACAAAGCACAGCGGCTGTAACAACCTGCAGTGCAAAGAAAGGGAAACTACTACAATTATTAAATCACTAATATGGAGGAAACAAATAGATCCAAGCGGGAACTTCCCGATGAGGCTGATTTATGTCATCTGCGTATTATGAAAACATTAGCGGCAAGAGAGGTGAAGAAAGATTGAATTTTAATTGAACTCATGTCAAACTGACTGAACTATCAAA
This sequence comes from Forbesichthys papilliferus, assembly GCA_025399855.1. Classification (NCBI taxonomy): domain Eukaryota; kingdom Metazoa; phylum Chordata; class Actinopteri; order Percopsiformes; family Amblyopsidae; genus Forbesichthys; species Forbesichthys papilliferus. The sequence continues at coordinate 3,321 of JAODOY010000235.1, read as the reverse complement.
ACCAAAACACCTCCACCTTCAGTGCCATAGGGTGTTCAGTCAGAACCTCCGCCCCACACATTGGAAACAGGTGGTTAAGGTTGGGATAGTGTGTAAAGCTATAGTGTGGTGTGGTCTGCACCACTTTGTTTGTGTTACAAAGTCAGGGCTCTGTAGAAACACCAGATCATTTTTTTTCAGCGTGCATATAGAGCAAGTGTGTTGATGTGCATTATCTTACAATCACGGACTCAACATTTAAGTAGCAAATAAATGCTAGTTATTTTCCCCTGTTGCGCAACTATGAAATTCGTTGCGGTGCAGGTCATTTCACTTTGCCGTGCCTGCTGCCATGGCGGGAACTTGGGAGCTAGCTCACAAGAGTAACAGTGTGGCCTATGTCCACCAAACGCATGTTTAGCATTTGAGAGCTCCCACGACCTCATTTTCTTCAGCTTCTCTTAAGCGTTAAAAAATAAAAAATAAAATAAAAATACTCCAGCGTTGTTCCGATGGTTGAACGGTTTTAACTTAAAGTGACAGGAACACCGCGCAAAAAAATGTGTTGAGGACGTTGGCGCTGCAAGTGCTGGACTACATAGGGTTTGTATTGAAAATAACCGCTCTCGCTGCTAAAAAGGCGTTTGGTGGACACAGGCCTTAAAAAGGTACCCAAGACAAATCCTTTAACTGTAAATCATCTCCGATAAAACTTGTACATACTAGAGGTGCAGCAGAAGAGGTGTGAGCTAATCAGTGGAGTTGATAGCTAATGAGATAATGGGTGGAGAGTGGAGAGCTAATGAGCTAATCGGAGAGTTGAAAGAGTAGTGGGGGGGGGGGGGGGTGGGGGTGAATGACAGAGGCATCAAATGTCATATACTCCCTTTACAACCTCGCCTACAACTGGTCAACAATGAAACGTGTGTTTTCATGTGTGTCCCATATAGAGCGCCCTTATTTTAGTTTTGTTTCCACATGCCTCTATGTTGAAAGCCAATTTATCCATGTTAGACAACTAATAAGTGGGTAAAGACAGTCTAGTGGTCTGGGCATTTGACTCCCAGCCAGAAGGTCATAGGTTCAACCCTGTATACCTGAAAGGATCATTGAGCAAGATTGTTAAGCCATATTGCTCCTGGTTCCACTCATTGTTAAGTCCCTTCTGACAGAAGCATTCACGTAATGACCTACATAAACAGCACAATAGATATGATGAATGCACTTGCACATTTACCAACTGCGGTCACAATATTCTTTACATGACGGCTTAAGTCTACGACCAAGCATTTACATGTTTAGGCAACATGCAGGGCAATGTCTTTAAATGCATTCTCATATAGTGGTCTAAGAAGTACATGTCACTAACCCACACAAGGCCGTCAAATTATCCAGACAAGCGGATTTCGTGAAGACATGACGGAAAGGGGATTGTAAGTGACCCGCGAATGCCCCAAGGCCGGGGCAGACCGACACCACGGAAACGCAACAGCTGTTGCCACATTCCGTTCGGCAGTTGTCAGTATGGCCGTGTGTGTGCCGGTTGTGTAGCTGCAAAAGGGTACATTTTCTTCCCCTGGTCTTTTGGTTAGCTCCCTGCGCTGTGATGTCAGATGGAAGGTGTGCTTGTGCGGTAACCACCGGCGCTGACAGAGGAATTGACCTGTCCTAAGCCCCGCCCCTTTCACCTGTCCAACCGTGTTACCTTAACTACAGTAGGTTGGACCAGAGCCATGTAAAGAGAGTTGCTGTAAACTCCGATAACTCGAATGGACCATTTTTTGTTTTGTTTTGTTTGTTTTCACAGCAATGGCGGATCAAGGGGCATCAAACAGTTCCCCGGAAGTTATCCGGAGTTATACTCAAAGTACCCTATACATAATGTTGTAAAGTAAATGTATGCATTAATTGACTAGTAATTACTAAAACAATAAGTTGCATCTCAATTCAAACTGCCCACCAAGCACTTTCTGGAATAGTTTTGCATCTCCATGAACCATGTGAGCAGGCCTTCTGAGCAGGCCTTCTGAGCAGGCCTTGTGTTCAACAGGTCTGTGACCTCTACATGAACTGGAGATTTGGCAAAGCAACAGACACACTTTGGTGTCACAGCCTTCTGTGTGTGGACATGGACGTTAGCAGTTAGTGTCAATAATGTAATTCTTCAAAGACTACATTACAGCCTTATTAAGGAGTACTAGATGCTATTAGATACTGCATAACTGTTGCAATATGTTGTCATTACCAATTTAAAATACTCGCGTGCCACATTATGTGATTTTGTGTATTTTAAAAATGAATAAAAACGGTTATTTCCAGTTGCCTTGAAATCTCTTTATTCAAGAGAGAAATATTCTCAAAATAAGCAATGTCATTTTGTTTGCATGCATGTACTGTACATCCTCCTTGGCAAGACCGCTGCCCTATATCTTGTAAGCTTTTGTAAATGTTATAGGTAATTTTTTTCCCTTCTGTGTCATGAAATGAAAAGCTCTCTGGGTTGTTACCTGCCAACAAAGGATCACAAATATTTTAAGCGTACCTAACGTAACAGTGAAACACCAATGGCAGAATTGTTTGCATTTAGCATCCAGGGGTGTGGTCTAAGGTTATATTATAGCATTGTACGAAACAATAAAAAAAGCTGAGTCAGTGAATATACGTGGAAAAAAAAAAGATAAAAAAGAAAGATAGAAATATACAAAGTGGTGCAGACACGCACAACAATGTTTTTTTCTATTATTGGAAATATATTCAGATGTCAAGAGGTTAAGTGACAAGCGGGGCCATCAAAGGCATTACGTGTGCAGACAGGTTGTAGGCCTCGGTCGGTTGAGCATCCGCATCCTTATTGAATGCCTGAGCTCAATTCGACCCTTGACCCCGCCCTCACAGTGGTGAGTGTGCCAGGTGCTACAGAAAGACATGCAGCAGGGGTGAAATATCCCCTGGCAGGAGTTCGCAGCGCAGGAGCCAGGACAATGCTAACTGGGCTGGAAGGGAACATTGCACAGACTGGCTGAAGAGAAATGGAAGAGCGAAATTCATGAAACAGGAATTATAAAAGACACAAAGATGAGGAGAGGGACAGACACGAACGGACGAGGAAGTGACTGTTAGGACCTGGCTTAAGGTCCGTAAACCAACAGAACGACACAGAATGAGGTGTGAAAGTCTGTAGGTACTGAATATATGTGGTGCATGTTGCATGCTGACCAAACTAAGAACTAAATCAAACAACAACAGCATGTGTGGTGCCAGGAGGTAGGGGTGCACGATATTGATCAAATGTGATATTGCGATATTGATCATGAAAATTGCAATATCGATATTCATTTCGAT